>OMOV01055571.1:4202-21123 GCA_900312565.1 Beryx splendens | reverse complement strand
AAGGTAGTGGCAACATCTTGAAATATGAAGTAAGCATTCATTTGTGGCTGAAGGAAGGAAGGAATATTTCAAGATGTTGCCACTACCTTCAAAGAAAAAAAAATCCCTTAAGATACTTTGTGAAGCAGCCATGTTACGTACTTGTGGGGCGACTTGACCGTGACGCTGGACTCTGGGTCCAGCAGAAAGTGCTTCTGGGATACAGTTCCCGTGGCGGTATCTATGGTAACCACAGGGAAGCCCATCTGCAGCACCCAGCGGTTCATGATCTCATGAACTCCACGAGGGAGGGACACACCGTTGGCTTCCACTGCCTGTCAACAAAGGTAACAGAAAGTATATAGGCTCTTCTAAAGATACATCTTCCAGCAGGTATCAGTGACTTGTAAGCGAGGTGAATAATTCATTAAAAATTCTACCTTTTGTAGATCGGCCCACAAATCTGACCCCACTGTGTTGCCGTAGGCGAAGTTATTGAGGTATCTCTGGAGCAAAGTACATCCAAGTTGAGCATACTGTCACAATTAACAGCAGAATAAAATGAAGCTAATATCACCATTCATTTTCCTGCCCCACGATATACATCACATTTTTGTATGTTATCCCATCCCAAATACATAAATACATACACTGAGTCCTTGGACAAAGACTGGCTCTGAGAGGAAATCTGACAACATCCTTAACACTGCTGCACCCTGAGGAGTCAGAGGGAGCCACACAGACAGAGAGAAGCAAGAGATTAACTGTACCAGAGACTTGTGTAGGAGCAGAAAAGTTGTATCAGTGTTGTTGTAATTCCCACTGGTCACCAATAGAGGCCGATAAAGCTCATGGATTACTTAGTGCCCCTTTAAGCTGCAGACTCAGTAGTGCACTCATCTGTGTACCTTGCTGTATGAGATGGCATCAAACTGCTCAATGATCTGGTCGGGCAGAGTGATGCTGTCCTCCTCAGAAGACAGCGGGTGAGAGGAGGCCAGGGCATCGACCGCAAACACCCTGTGGACGTCGTCTAGTACTATCAAGTCTTTCTGGAGTGGACAAGACAGAGAGGGAAATACACGACTCTGGTGGTTAGTTGTGGAGATATAGTCTATCTATGGAAGGCTGAGTAAAGGACAGGCATCGACTGCAAAAGCAAGTCTTTTTTATACAGAAATACATAATTATGCACAGTTATGTACAGCTGGACAGAGTCCTCACCACGTTCCATGTAGGCTCGGCGTAGTCCGCTCCCAGGTAGGAGACATAGGAGGCAAAGCCCTCATTCAGCCAAACCTCATTCCACCACCTCGGAGTCACCAGGTTACCAAACCACTGGTCAGGAGGAAGCAATGGCATCGATCAATCAGTCAGTCAATCAACTGATCAGTCATAGATAGATAGATAGATAGCAGCTCACCATGTGAGCCAGCTCGTGAGCGATGATGGTGGCGGTGGTCTCTCTGTTTCTGTTGGAGGAGGTCACAGGGTCGTAGAGCAGGTTGGTCTCTCTGTAGGTCACCAGACCCCAGTTCTCCATCGCCCCGAAGTAGAAGTCCGGCAGAGCTATTTGATCTGTGAGGCAGAACATGAGTTTAGAGCGAGTTAAGAGAGATGGTAGGACAAGAAGCTGAGGTTAGATCTTCCTCTCTGGTTGAAGATGGGTTACTGTTCATGTAATAACTTCCTATCAGTGTAATAAACCATTAACCTAATAACAACACAAGAGTGTAATAATCCTGTTTATGTCATGAAATTCCCACTAATGTCATAAAAATTACCTACCATTAATGTAGTTATGTTTTTTCCTGTTAAAATAGTCACTATTACATTATTGGTTTTATTTCATTAATAGGAAGGTTGATATTTTTCAGATGTAAACCAATTACAGTGATCACCAAACACCTCTCTCTGCCATACATATTCATATATCTTAGTAGTTAATAGTTAATTAGGTTTTAGCAAAATTTGTGAATGAATGACAGCTGTGTGTTGAATTTTGATTGTTATTAGATTATCAGTCCAGTTGTTACATTTTTGAAAACTGAAATTTTAAACTCTCTTGGTGATGTAATAAAACAAATAAGCTCATGAATATTACTTACTGGTCAGTGACTTTTATTGCATTAATGGGGCATTTATTATGTTAACAGGATTATTACACTGCTAGCTGCAAATTGTTACTATGTTAATTCTTTATTACATTAATTAGGATGGGGTGGTTACAGTTGTGACACAGCTGTAATCACCCTCCTCAACCAGGCCTCCCAAGACCCCCATCCCAGCAACGCATGCACACACACACACACCACACACACACACACACACACACACACACACACACACACACACACACACACACACCCAGACTGACTGAAACCTGCTTATTTACGCATGGACAGTAACTATGTTCATGTGTACAGAGAATTCTGTTTTCAACCTGATGGTTTTTTTTTGGGGTCGATGCCTGTAAATGTTACAACTGGGTCAGAATAACCAGGTAAGCTCGTTCTCTGATTATGAGAAACCTGGTTAAGACGCCTGGCTCTCTCTCATATTAAACTGGTTCCTGTAAACATCATACTGCTTTCACTTCTGGTTTTCACAGGGCATCAGTCCAGTTGTGAGACCTGCAGTAAGCAACCTCACATTTGTTCAATCTGTAGAAAAAAGGGTATCATTCTAGAATAAAAAGCCTTTTCCACCACAACCACTGAACGAACAGGCTGGAATAGCGTGTGAGCGGTTGGTGTGAAACGGCCAGCCACCGAAAACAATGGGTGCTGTGTTCACAGGCGGAAGGAAAACAAGGTGCAAACAATTTCACGCATGGCAGCACGCCGCACACTGCACATTCGGCTTCAGCTGAGCAGCGTTTCTCCTCAGGTGGCCTCACCTGACTTGGACAGAGGGTAGGAGATGTTGTAGTACTGCTGGAAAAAGTCCAGTATGGGTCCAGTCAGGTTGAGGGCGTAGTGTCCCTGTCCCGCCTCGATGGCCTTCCTGCGAGCCCAGATACGGATCTGCACAATAGCAATCTCTTATGTGCATCTATTATTATGTTGAAACACTTAAAACAGATACAAAAGTGTAGCGTTTATAGCTGGGGATGCAGCTGCTTTTTAAAAAGGGACCAGCCTCAGTGACACTAGACACTTACATTTGTAATAAACCACACATTCGTCAGTGAACCAAATCTAAACATCCATTTAACTTACATCACAGCACATTACCGTCACTAACTACCCTCTCTCTCAGCATGTTTTAATTGCTTTCAGAAGCGTCTTTGTTGTTGCTGATGGTATTTGTTACATTGTCCTTATGTGTGTCTGTTATGCCTGTGCTACTTTACTGTCTTCTCCAAACACGACTGTTTATTGTGTTTTTTGTTGCTCTCTGCATAGTCTCGTCCTCTTGTCTCCCTGTGTGTTTGTTTTTCTTTTCATTTGCTCCAATTCTCCATCAAGGGACCAATGCTCCATCTTTTGTCTCATGCCAGGCTGTCATAAAACATGAATTTGCTTTAGTTGACTTGTCTGGTTATATACTATAAAGGTTAAAACTACATGGCTGTCTCTGCTGTCGACAGACTGTAAAGATTTTAGAGCTACGATCTAATAAGATTACTCTAACAGGCATGACAAGAGACGCACCTTTTTCTCTGAGCGCATGTCAATCTCATGTCAGAAAATAAATAATCCATGTCTTGATAACGTATACTGTATATAATATCAGTGATAAACTGTATCAACACTATTAACTATACTGCTATGTTTTATGTTCTATGTATTTGTAGCTTTTAACTGTAGGGACTACAGATGAAAACTCACATTTTCCTCTTCTGATGTGCGCTGTCCCTGTCAAATAAATGAATTAATGAAATGAAACAGTGAAATGTTGCTGTCAGTTACCAGTGTGTCTCCTTGTTCAGCTCTGAGGTGCATGTAGTCGGAGACGATGAGGGCCAGTAAATAGGAAGACATCCTCTTGGTGGGCTCAAACCTGGTCTGTGTCACAGCTACTCCATTAATACTGGTGTTAACAATCTCTGGAAAAAGAGCAAACACACTTGGATGAATTATAGACAGTGAAGGAACTTAAAGGGATAGAATAGCTACAATTATTTTATATATATCCTTACAGAGTTTACAAATGATTTTCAAATGAATGATCGTCTCAGAGATTTTTGGGGGATTGCAGATGCTGTTCATTGGTTATCTGTATTTCTCAGACAGGCATGTAGTTTAATATCCTGCTCAGCACGTTTTAGCTGTGGAGTACCTCAAGGTTCCCTCCTGGGTCCTATTTTGTTTGGTTTCTATATGCTCCATCATATTTCTCTCCTGTGCTATGCTGATGATACACAGCTGTATTGCCTGTAAAACCCAGTAGCGTGAATTGTTCTGAGAGATGGTCTAGCATCAAACGATGATATGTCTCACAAACTTTATTCAACTTAATTTTGCCGTTGTATATGGCCCAAAAGATTAATCATAACCTGGCCAAATAATTGTTCAGTCTTGTGTCGACAACTTAAGAAATGTTTCTCTAATATTTGGTCATTTCTAACCATCTCTGATGTGGAGAAGGTTGCTGCCTTCATTTCATCTCATATTGACTAGCGTAGCTGTCTGTAGTTTTACCCTAAATCTCTTTCTTGCCTGCAAATTGCCCTCACAACCCAGCATCCAGGCTTTTACCGAGCTAGAACTAAGAACTATGAATAAACCAGTGAACCTGCCTGAGGTAAAACAACTACTCCAGCAAACTCTCTATCCTCTTGATCAAACGGAAGAACTCATTTTTATCACCTTGTATTTAACGGGTAACTTGTTGATGCTCTCGTTATGCTGCAGTATGGTTGGTAATTTAATTGTTTGGAAACCATTCTGGTTTTTGAATTTGGCTGACAGGCTTTAATAAGCATCAGCTTAGTTATTAAGCATTTTGAGCCTCCCTTTATTTTCTTCTGCAACAACAGATGGATCATTAAAGTTTCATAATCTATTGTCAGTAATTTTGTCATACAGTGCAGCACTGTGTGACTTTGAAAGGAGACCGCTCAATACATTTGCATCATTCCAGAGTGCAAAAGTGCCCTGAAACAGCAGTGATCATCATACTTGGATTGCTGTATTCTGACATGTAATGATCACAAAATCACAAATCATGTTACTCTGTATAGATAATATCAGAAATGTCTGATTTGTCATTTTTCTGTAGTAATTTCCCATAAAGCTTCAACTTGATATGGCAGCCACTCCTCACCTGTATGTTCTGCAAATTGGGCAGTCATGAACAACATCCCGTATTTTGTTGTTGTTTTTTTAAAGTTGTTTTTTTTAAGATGCCTATAATGATGATCTTGATGCTAGGACACTTTTCTATTTATGCAATATCACTGCTTCTTTCCTGTGCCATTTTCAAATAAGTGGTCTAACTTGTTTGCATGGTGTTGCAAGCAGGCATCAGAGTGAAAAGATTTGGCCGGCTAAAAAAAAATGTAGCATGGAACACCATGGATATTCATATATATATATATATATTTACAGGAGTTTGATTTTCAGCATCTTTCTGGGTTAGGAAGGGCCGCACCTTGGCAATATTTATGGTTGCATACGTATATGCAAAGTGTGAAAGCTCAGTTAATAGTGAAACTAGTTAATTGCTGTATTTGCATATCTTTTTTAAGCCCTATTTACAGGCAGGCTATTTACAAATAGGATTCGTCCTCTGGATTTCTGCAAATGCATCTGTTTTGCTACAAGTACACTGCACTGACCTGTCTCCATGCCGTTGGACAGGGCCACAGTTCCGGGGGAGTGGATGAGAGTGATGTGGAAAATGGCTTTCATCGCCGGCTCGTCAAAACAGGGGAAGGTCTTCCTGGCATGAGTCGGATGCATCTGAGTGGTGGCAACAACCCTGCGGATGAAAAAAACATCATATCCCCCAACACAGCTGTTTGCTCACTGACTCTTTTACAGAACAGGGTACTGAATTTATGAGGTATAAAAATCATATTTATGGGCTAATAATTCTCACTGAAACTACTTCCTGATTTGAGGTGACAGAAGAAAAGAAAGCTGCTGTGTCAAAGAATGTCGGAGAACTTACTTTTGGACTCCGTCTTCTTCATATTCGCTCCTGTAAAAGCCCGCTAAGTCGTCGGCTAGTTCTCCAGTGAATTCAGCATATAGCTGGTACTTCTGTCCTTTGGTTAATTTACCATTCAGTTGCAGAACCAGATACTGCGTCTTCGTCTCCAGCCGGGAAGACTTGATACTGGGAGCAAGCACACCGCCTGGGGAAGGAAGGGGGAAAGAAAATGAAAAGGGAAATGGACAGGGGGAAAAAGAAATAAGAGCTGTAGGGCTGTAGCTACCTAAAATTTCAAGACTTCCAAGAAATGTGAGAGAAGACAGAAAGAGAAATGGCTTGATTCTTGTTTTCCTTTTCTTTCGGAAAAGCGGTTTTAAGTGAACGACCAAAGCATGGTAGATGTTATCCATCAATTGTGAATAGTTATTTTCTTTGTGTGTGTGTGTACTCTACCTGTAGCGGTGAGTGTGGCCAGGTGTGTGTTGTTCAGGCTGGTGTAGTTGAGCTTGTTGGAGTGGATGAGGATGAGATCTGTTTCTTCCACACACTTAAACTCTACAGTGGAATAACCTGGTGGATGGAAAACATAGGAGTATTAATGCTATTGATAAGGATAATGCTAACAATAAATATGAAAGTAGAGGCGGATTCCATGCTGGACTCCGCTGGGCATGTGGAGAGGTCAACAGAGGAGCAGTGACCGTTAATGTAAAACACAAAGTTTTGGGGAAATTGGTCTGTTGTTTAACTGATGAGAACACATTCCACGCTAACACTTTAGCATACACTATGAGAGATAGTAGGCTCCACGCTAACACTGCTGCATGAGAGATAGTAGGCTCCATGCTAACACTGCTGCATACACTATGAGAGATAGTAGGCTCCATGCTAACACTTTAGCGTACACTATGAGAGATAGGAGGCTCCATGCTAACACTGCTGCACACTGAGCATATAAAGGCAGAGGCATGGCTATGCAAGATAAGCTCCATAACACTTTAGCACACATGATTATCTTGAGTGATAGTAGGCCACTAGCATTATCCGCAGTGACTGACTTGTGTTGTTAGTGGTTTTATATGACCTGTAGATTCCTAAACAAAATATATCATAAACTCAGTCTGATGTAGGTTTATTTTTGGGAACTATTTCAGGTGAGCAAACACTTATTCGTCCTTGATGCAAGCAGTGCATGAAGCCAGTGTGAGGCCTCCTCACCTGTGAAGATGTAGAGGCCGGTGGGGGGGTCGGGGGTGAGGCGGGGCCACAGGGTCACGTTGTAGTGGTCCGGGACCAACGTGGTAGGCAGACGGTAGCTGGGGAAAACAAGCCAATCAATATATAAAGACAATATTTTAGATGTTTATTCTTATTTATTCATAAAATGTAATCTTTCTGTAACTTCTGTATCTGTAGCTATCTTTCTGTAATCTAACAAATTACTGATTACCTGCTCAAAATTGTAATCAGGAATGTAACCACTGGACTATTTAAATTTAGTAACATAATCTGAGTACTTTGTTATTTTAGAATTGCTTTATTCCAATAATCCATAAAATGTGCAGGTAAATTATTTATTCAAATTTACAGGAGTGTTATCATCATCCACTATCACTTCAGGAAATGTAACAGCGATTTATTTTAAAAGAATTGATCATCTGATTACTGTATTTTTAAGCCTAATAGGCATAACTATGCCTCTGCCTATGACTAGCTGTAAAGAATGAAAAATGATCAAGGCTATTTCAGCACTGATTAACCTGTACATGCTTCCAGTACATTTTCATGAAATGAAAATTATATTGATGTTTTCATGAGAAATGAGAAATATTACTCAGGATGAATTAAATTCACAGATTGATTCACATGTTAACTCATTTTATTGGATGAATCTCTGATGTCTCATTAGTCTTGGTGGAGAGTGCATGATGCTATAATGATGATGATCTTTTAGCAGAGCTGAGGTTCAGAATATTGTCAGTATTGTCCATTTATTTAAAATCTGATCCGGTCCACTCAGTGTTGTTTACCTCTGATATGATGGAGGTTCTATGTTTTATTACCCATTAGGCTGCAGTGAAACCTGCCTCACTGCGCTGCTCCACCTAAAACTAGTTCATTAGTCTTGCTTTCAGTGGAGCATTTTAGTGTCCCATGCTGTAAATGCTGTTTCAGAGGCTTCCCTACCCTGATAAGAATAACATTCTGTGAGACATAATATCATTATTATTACAAATATTTTAGTTTTTGGCTCGAAAATCATCAAATTTTAAGATATGAAACTAAAACTAGCAGAAATCAACAGCTATTGGGAGCTGCAATCCAAAAGAATCAGTAATGTGTCTCTCAAAAACTACAGTGGTCAAACTCCAGTTCAGACCAATCTCCTACCTGTCCCAAGGAGCTGTGACATCATCACCATCACCACCATCACCTGTCAGGGCAACAGTCCACAGCGTGACAATGGTTGCCACGGAGACCAGGGCTATGATCACACACACAACACCCAGCCTGCTGACTCGGCAGCCTGTCCCCATGACCTCGCAAAAACACCACGAAGATGATAGAACTGCTACAGAAAAATACCTAGAATGCCTAAAATGCTAATTACCGAAACTAAACTTCATGCTAAATAGCCGCTAAAATGCAAACAGGCCCGGTACTAAGTCTCACTAAGTCTCGGTGTTGGTGCGGAATGGCAACCAGCACTGTGCCAGCATGTAACTCCTGTTCCTCCCTGTCTATTTCTCCATTATAGACTCCTCTCACTTAGCTGTTGCAAGCGAATGGATGATGTATTGGGACGGAATAGCTAACCATCAGCTTAGCAGGGGGTGATAAGAGTGATGAATTATCCGCAATAATGTTTTATTGGACCGTCCAGGAGGCCCGACGAGGATGTTCACATGTGAAAAATGATAAATCACACGCACAGCGGGTGTGAGGACAATTCACAGGAATGTGACGTAAAGAGTTTTTGTTGTGTGTGTTATGGAGTTCATAGGTCACCACTTAAATCTCAATTTACCACTCAGAGACAAATGCATGCATGGCACAGGGAACACAACAGAAGGTCATAACAAATCTGTTTATTCCTTTTACAAGAACATAGTCCAATATTTCATAAATCTGCGGTGTTGACAGCTGCTGCATTCAAATATCTACAAATGTCCAGCACAAGTTGAGAATCACAGTATAAAAAAGGTCAAAGTGGAGAGAGGAATGGAGACATCCACACCAATATCCAGTTACGGTAGGTACAATATATTAGCATTATGAGATACTGAGGTGTGTGTGCGCATAAGCTCAATTTCCAAGGTAGTTTTTGTAATATTCTGTATATTCATATTCATAAGGATATTTGCTGGAGCTTATTTTGAGAAACACTTCAACTGTTCCAGCCCTGTTCCTGCAATTATGATTCATCTTATGATTTTTGTTCACTGAAACATAAAAGCAGAACTAGGACTGCTGCTGATTCAGGCTATAGGAGGAAAATGAGATAGCCGTCATAACCAGGAAACATAAAGCTTTTGACTGAGCAATAAATAAAGGAAGGAGTGTCTTGTATTGGAATGTATGCTTGCTATAAATTATTTTGTATTGTGAGAGTAATGGCATGATAGGAAAAAGAAATAACTTCAATTATTTGCCTTAAAATATAAAAATACTGTGAAAAAACCTTTATTTTGGTGCTTTTGTCACCTGAATTTTGAGTTTGACTCAAAGGTATCATTTAAAAAATATATTTGGTTTGCTTCTGTGTGTTTTTTTCAGCTGCTGTTGCCGCTGCTGCTGCTGATGAGCAAGGTGATGATATACAGTAGATACAAATATATATTGTTCTGCCTAAACACTTTTTAAGTAACTGCTATTTTAATGATACACAGAATGAATCATGAAAACATTATTAATGAACTGATAAAACAACCACTGGATGCAGTTTAAAAAAATTCAATTGTTTCTATCAAACAGGAAAAGTTGCAAGTTGCATAATCACAGAGTTGTGAGAGTTACTGCACTTTAGCTCATAGAAAAGCAAAGAGCTGCATTTTAGGTATCCTAGGTCAAATTTGTGAAAAATATAACTCTTCTGTACATTCTCAAATGCCTATAATACACTTTAGATCTAAATTCACTTTCAATTCAAGGGATGTGAAATGCATGTCGGAGCTGAATTTAATTTGCTAAAAATAAAACATTCTTAAATTAATCAAACGGAATGTGAACTGAGTACAGAACGGACGCGGAGCCTGCTTAGGGTTTAGACTCAACGTTGAACCAGTCCAGAACCTGCTGCTTGTTCTCCTCAATCCACTTAATGTTGGCGACGGTTCTCTCGATGGCCTGCTCCACTGCCAGCGTCCCGGAGCCGAAACCCACCTCAGAGTTGTCCACCTTGAACTGCTTCAGCTGTCAACACAAGGAAAACGCAATGTGAGTTTCTGGCAATTTAAGGGTAAAAGTCCCTCAACTTGGAGGTACAAGGTTTCCCCATGACAGCAGTGGTTTGTATGATGCTGGGTAAGAACAAACAGCATTCATTACTGAGTGAAAAACATTGTGGAGAAAAATCTTTAAAACTGCTGACCTGTTGAAGCTCAAATTCAGTAGAAAACCTCTTGGTGACTCCGTTGATGAGGTTGGAGAAGGAGAAGGATCCACCACCGTACCTTCGAGACAGAACAACACCGAGACATGAGTGATAACTGGGACATTTCTACGCAAATTAAACTGATATGCACCACTCACAAGCCTGTGTTTTGCGAAAACAACCCTGTCTGGTTTCATCACAGGAAGAAGTGCAAGCAGTGTTAATTTTCTTTTGGATGTAAAGTTCATCACTGCTATATTTTCTCTCAGTTTGGACCTAAACCCATGCCAATCAACACAATTGGCTTCTTCATCGTATAAAGTGGTATAGTAATACCAAGGGGAAGCTTGGTTGGTTTATGAGGAGTCGGGAACGAAGGTTGGTTGAGGCAGGATTTGAATTACACTGAGCCTGTTTGGTCATGGCAAGCTGTCACTGTTAATGAACAACACTTGTACGATTGTAAAGCAGCCTATCTGCTATTGTGTGATTTTATTACAATGCATCTTTTATTATTTTTGATTATGATCCAGATCAGCCTGCCAAAATCCTAGGTCACAGGAGATTGGGTACAGCCTTGCCCTGCGCACCATTACAGCATTTATAACTGTGAAGGCCAGTTCACACTGTGAGATTTTTGCCGTCTTCAGATTGGTCCCAACAAAATACTCATGTCACAGACAAATTCTGATAGTCAGCTCTCTCGGTTCATTCAGAGAAACGGTTAGACCGCAGATTGAGTGCCTCAGTCAGACTACCAGCACTACCGTATGTGTCAGAAGCTTCACTCATATTTCATAGGAAGGGAGACAGCAGGCGGTGACGATAGTAAATAACGAGCGTCGTGTTGTACTCACTGATTGAAGATGTATGACCACTGCGCCCTGACGAAGTCCCAGGCCAGAGACTGACCAACCACGTTGTTGGCAATGTAGACGATGGTTGAGGTGGCATCCTGCCTACGGATCATATCTGGGTTCAGAGTGTACTGTAGGTACCTGAACAGGGGACAAACAGAACAGCAAACATATTATGTGTGTGTGTGTGCTGGTCAGCAATTGTGATTTGGCCTAGGGATGCTACAGGCATCTTGACACTCAAACTCTCTCTACCACCTCCAATCACAACACACGTCAGCTCTCCCTCCTGCTTTTGATGCTTAACTTATAGCTTCGTTGCTTTATGTTTAAGTATGTTTTTTTATGATGACACACTAATGATACGGATGTGTGTGAGCAGACCTGTTGAGCAGCCAGGGTTGCTTGGTGCAGGCCAGGGCAGCGCGAAGCTTGTCGGCCTCAATAGCAATGGCGGCACTCTTAAACTGCGACCAGGCAAAGTCCCACTCTACAGCGCCCCCTGCTGCGATGGCGTTGCAGTACACAGCGGAACGCAGGTTGGGGTGGATCCTTAAGAAAAATGACATTGTTTAGATTCAGTGCACTATTGACATAAAGTTAGACTTTAACTAAGCCATACAGTCATGGATTATAATGTGGTAAAATAGTGTATACGCCATTAAAAGTTAGACTACAGGTTGGGGTGGATGCTAGGGGAGATTTCAAGCAATGAACATTATTTAAATATTTTAATTTTTAAAAATGGATGAATATACTTGCTGGGTGGGGTGAGTTTTCAACTAAAATTTATAGTTAATATCGACCTTGCCATCAACAATTAATAATCCCAGAGTATAATGTGGGTACAGCATGAAAGTAGATAGTTAGGCCCTCCATTCCCATGGACACTGGTGACAAACTGACTGGTTAAATAACTGACTAAGTAAGTAATTAACTAAATACAGTAACTAACTCACTAACTGGTAGTAAGGCAGACAGATGCATATACTCACGGGTTGTTGTCAGGGTTGGTCATCCATACGCTGAACCACGCTTTGACCAGATCTTGGCATTCCTGGATGCCCGTACTGCAAGCTATTCTGATAGCATTCACCTGATTATACCTGGGGGAGGAGGAGGAAGAGGAGGATTGAGAAGAGAAGACAACATGGAAGAATATGATTAGGAAAGGATGGAGGAAGAGTAGTCCTGTCAATAGGAGAAGAATAAGGAGGACAGGAAGGAAAAGAGAGGAGGACAGTTAAAACAGAAGAAGAGGAGGAAGGGGACTACGAGGAGCAAGAGCAAAACTCAGGTGGCTGTAGTTGTATTGTATTATTATAGTTGTATACTCAGTTAACCTGAACAAACAGCTGGTTTTTGGCTTTATTAGCTAACTAACTAGCAAGCCAATTTAGCAAAGTAACATACTAGCCACTACTAACACTAGCCTATATTAGGTAGTATTAGCTATGGTCAGCTAGCTAACAAGCTGACATGATCTTACTCCATTATTATAACAAAAATGATCAAATATATCACAGATGAAATGATCAGTTCCCAGTTTTAAAAAAATGCACAAAAATGAACCATGTCTATTCAATTGTATTGAGAGAGCCATGTTGTACATTTCTAAATGCAATCAGCTGTTTACAGCTTATGTCTGCCAGAGGGAGTGTTACAGCTGAAAGCCCTCTACTGGGTGAAAAAGAACCGTTTGACTGAGCAATAGTAGCTTACATCTGATCTAATATAGAGGAAAGGAAAGATGATCCCAATAGTAAGAGTAATTTACGGTTCACCACCATGTTCATCAAAGTATACGCATAATGCTGTGCGGGTGTGACTTTGCACAGATGGTGAAAGGCAAAAGTGAAAGCAGTAAGATGTATCCATGCCGTAGTAAGTTTAATATGTAAGCCAGACATCTTAACCAGGTTTCCAATAACCAGAGTATGATCTCACTGATCTGTATGATATTTACATGCATGGAAAACCAGGTAACTTGAATTAGAAAGGGAAGTCTGTGCATGTAAACAAAGGCAGTTATGGGCACTAGCAGAGAAGCACAGGTGTTTCCCCCTGCACACATAACTAGTCCACATCTCCTGTCTGTGCCACATCTTTCAGACCACTGGCTCCCACCCATAAAGGCATGAAAACAATGTTAATGTCACTGCACGTGAACTGTTGGTGGAAAAACAAAAATCTATCTAGCACTGTTGTTAATGACTGAATATTGTCTAATTGGTGAGTGACATATTTTTCGGTGCCTGTATTAAAAGCTTTATGTGCAGGTTTGTTAGTAGAGGCCTAATGTTTTTGTCTACTCACTGGTCCATGTGTCCATCAGGTACTTTGCTCCAGTTGTCAGTGATAGTCTTGTAGTGGTTAAACAGAGGGGTCACTTGTTTCTTTAGATAAGCCTGAAGAAGACAGAGATGGAGCTGAGTAAGCACTAGCATGACATCTACAGTCAGAATACTTAGAAATAGGAAATTATTGGTGTGTTGTTTCTTTTAATTTCTTTCCCCATGATGCGTTTTGCTGAGAGCAGGCCAACCTGCATGGGACCGTAAACCTCACTGCGGTCAAACATGAGGTAGAAGAAGTCGAGGTTGCTCAGGGCGGACTCCCAGGGCATGTACTCCTTGTCCTTGCTCAGGTACTTGGTGGTCCTGAGGGCCAACACTGTAGAGATGATCTTTGCTCTGTGGGGAGAAATGAATGGGACCTCCTGGATTTTTGCATACCATTTCAGTGTGGTCCATCTGTGTCCTTAATAGTGTTACGTGTGTCATTTTTTAACATCAGTTTATCATTGTCAAATTACTTTTAATAACATGGTGTAATTACTGTAAACAAATGAGACCATGGTGGAGATGATTGGCAGCCTCAATCTCACACCCAGTGGTATTGTTATGGTGCTTGTTTTTCTCAAAATGAAGACCACATTTCCCTCCCTCCCTGCCGTCTTTGGCTTTACTGAAGAGGATAAACATGTTGGAAGTGAGTTTTCCAGTGGCCTTTCACTCCTTCCACCATCTGCCATTGCCAGAAACTCTGAAAGCTTTAACTGTGTCTGGCTGAAACAACAGCGCCCTCATCCTGCTTTGTGCTGTAAAGCAATCTCCCCCGTACCATAAAGTAATTCAGCAGATTTCCTACAACAGCCAATCCAGTGGTACACAATATAAAATGCAGTACGGAGGCTGGTAGAGGCTGCCAATCTTCCGTGTGATGGTCTCATTTGTTTATGATAATTGTATTAATGTCTCAAAATGAATGTGGTAATAATTTACTGATGTTAAAATGTGACACATATAACACATTTAAGGGATTGTCAAATGATACACTTCAATGATGATAATGATCATTCTCATCATCAACATCATATGTATTATGTATTACGTATTAGCAGCAAGACTTACCTGGCCAGGTTGAAGGCATCATCCACCAACTGAGCTCTGTTGATCACTGGAATAAGCTAAAAACAAACAAAAACAACAACATTAATATCCCTATCACTACTACTGCACCACAACCAAGAAGTCAGCACATAATCAGGCCTTTTCATTGGACATTGTTGCCTGAAAAAGTTGCCCCTATGATAATGTGTTAGACAGCGTGTGTCTCACCGCATGGCTGGTGTCCAGGACAGCGAGGAGTCTATCCCAGTTGCGCTGGTCATAGTTAACTCTGTAGTAGCCCACCACGTTGAGGTTGGCCAGCACCCAGTCATCTCCTGTTGCCTTCATAGCCTCAATTGTGGCTACAGATCCATCAAAAGGGAGATCAGAATTAGTTATCATTCTAACCCACGAGAAGAAGAAATTGCATTGCATTTGGTTTGAATCTACTGTGAAGTTTTATTTGCATTAAAAACTCTGGTCACTAGTTTATTTTAGCCCCTCATCAGTGGCCTGCAACAACTTTGCATCTAACTCCAACAACTTTATCTTCATCCAAGATACAAACAGTCACAAATCATTACTTCTGTGCACCAAAACCATGTTGGTGTTTATATATCCTACCTGATTTGCTCTGCAGCCATTGTTGTGGCTGTGTGACTGTAGTCTTCATCCACCTGATTGGGACGATCCACTCATAGCTGTGGGAAAACAGAGGTATTATCAAACCTATACATGCTACATATTTTTAATCTTTACGTGTTTATCTGACTTTTCCATTGACTGGAAAGTGGAGGATGTATCATTTATATCATGATATACTCTTACAGTTCAGGAGGATTACAAAGGAATGAGGAGCAAAGGAAGGAAGAAAGAAGGAGAGAAGGTAAGAAAAGACGACATGCAAATACCTTACATTTTGCACATCATGTGTATAAGCTCTAAATATACATAACTGTTTTCTGTCCTACAAAAAAACATACATATATTCCCATATTCTTTCTTATGTACAATATGTATTGCATATAATGCTGATATTTTTATATTGACATTTTTTCACTTAGTTAATACTGTATATATATTTAAAGTATATATATTTTGGTATATTTTAATATTGTACATATTTGTATTTTCTTTGTCTCAGTATGTTTGGCTTCTTTTATTTTGCACCCTATCATCCTGTAATTCTTTTTTTTCCCCCACACACATTTCTACCTAATATGTTTTTGACACCTTGGAATTGTCAGTGGCATTAGTTTACATACCCCCAATTTGTTATTGCATTTATATTGTATTTTTCCTTGCGGTATATTACAGCACTGCAGGCATTCATGCTCAATTCTGAATTGCTGCTCAGATCTAGTAGTAGTAGTAGCAGTATTATTATTATTATTAGTAGTAGTAGTAGTAGTAGAAGTAGTAGTAGTAGGAGTAGTATTAAAAGAAAAACAATGATAGCTCAGTAAAGGGAGATGTAACAGTGACGCTGGACTCTGGGTGTAGCAGGAGGGAGGGATGGGAGGAAGGCAGAGGAGGTACGTACTGGTAGGGAGATGACTGAGTAACGTTGGAATCTGGGTCCAGGAGAAAGTGCTTCTGGGATACATTTCCAGTGGCAGTCTCTATGGTTACCACAGGGAAGCCCATCTGCAGCACCCAGCGGTTCATGATCTCATGGACTGTTTGAGGAAGCTGGGTGCCGTTAGCCTCAACCGCCTGTGGAAGAGAACAGACAGGAAGAAAATGGTGTTGCATCTTACAGTAAAGGCTATCCTGATGATAAATGCATCAGCTCAATTTAAAACTTAAATTAAACTTACTGCTTGGAGATGGTCCCACAGGTCTGTGTAGACTGTGTTCCCATAGGCAAATACATTCAGGTAGGTCTGCAGGACAGAAAGAGATTTTAAGTCATTATATTTTGAAGGCATATATTTTTTGTGTAGTGATGAACCAGCGTTGGGGTCAATTCACTTTAGATCGGAAGAGCACAC
>OMOV01055543.1:28627-45725 GCA_900312565.1 Beryx splendens | reverse complement strand
ATCTATCCCTTGTGCTCAATGTAAGTTTATTTCTATTTTAATGACCTTACATTGAGCACAAGGGATCGCCACATATCACCAGTCATGACAGGTGTTCCCTGTGTACATAGAGTTGTGTGTGTGCGTGTGTGTGTGTGTGTGTGTGTGTGTGTGTGTGTGTGTGTGTGTGTGTGTGTGTCCCAGGTGGATGAGATCCTGACTGCCCTGGGCCTTCAGGAGTGCGCCCAGACCCGCACCATCTCTCTGTCCGGTGGTCAGTGTAAGAGACTGGCCATCGCCCTCGAGCTGGTCAACAATCCTCCTGTCATGTTCTTCGACGAGCCCACCAGGTAGGAGATGACTCACCTATTTTGGCTTGATCTCCACAAAATTTGAATCAACCAAACTAATACTGCATCTGTCTGTCTCTCCATCTCTATCTTTGCCTGTCCTCTTGTCTTGTGTGTCCCATCCCAGCGGTCTGGACAGTGCGTCCTGCTTCCAGGTGGTGTCCCTCATGAAGTCTCTGGCTCAGGGAGGGCGGACAATCATCTGCACCATCCATCAGCCCAGCGCCAAGCTCTTTGAGATGTTTGATAAGGTAATTTGAGTGCTTTCAGGGTTGGTAGTCAGTGTTGGTAGTCTCGTCGTTTTAGCGCTGTGCCAGCACTGGAGGTGGACAACTCTCGTTTTCCATTATCTGCTTCTCAGGCCGTGGCACTAACAGGTAGCATGATGTATTTCAGCTAGCTGACAGTCTGTGCAGTGGTCAATATCCAGGCCTGTTGTTTTGTCAGTTGTTCATGTATTATTCAGAGAGGCAGATGCCAGTGTGTTGAGTACTCTGTATCTGTGTTATTCCTCCACCAGCTGTACATCCTCAGTCAGGGCCAGTGCATATACAAGGGCACCGTCCCGTACCTCATCCCTTATCTGAAGAACTTGGGCCTTCACTGCCCTACTTACCACAATCCTGCCGATTTCAGTAAGTGTAGGAATGCCTTGAGTATGTGTGCAGGTGTGCAGGTGTGCGTGTGTCATGTGTTGAGCGGTGTCTGTTCTCACAAGCGTGCCCTCTCTGTCCCCAGTCATCGAGGTGGCCTCAGGGGAGTATGGCGACCTGAACCCAGTGCTGTTTGAGGCCGTCCAGGGAGGACTGTGCTCAGAGGAGGGCAAGAAGAACTCCAGTGACAAAAGCGACTCTTCCTGTCACTCTCAGTGTCACAGTGTGAGTTACACACCGGCCCACTCAACAAGCAACAACTGCCCCTCATCACATACTAAAGAACAAAACATGCCCTACAACCATACAACACCAAAATGGTCACTTTTATTCATCTCAAAGAATTGTTCATTGACACGAAATTAGGCCTACATCCAATTTTGTCAATTTCCTGCAGTGATATTTGGTAGATTACCTGCATTCATTAAACACTGATTGATATACTTCAATTACATGAATGATGCACACAGTGGAAGTTACATCTACACAGCCATAGTGTTGTGGAAATGAAAGATTTCTCTCTCATAAAGGCAATGATAATGTTAGTAGTCTTTGTTGCACTCAGATCCAGGTAGACTCTCCTTACACAATATCTATTAGTCTTGTTGGAGTTAAAGGACCATACTGTTTTTTACATGTTTTAGTCCATTTACTACACTGCACGCATACTTTACATTACTACCGACCATTTTCCAAAGCATACAATACTTTTTTCAGGGGCGCCCTGGTAGCTCACTGAGTAGAGCACGTACCATTTAAGGCTCAGTCCTTCCCGCAGCGACCCGGGTTCGAATCCAGCCCGCGGTCCTTTGCTGCATGTCCTCTCCTCTCTCTCTCCCATATCTTCCTGTCTCTGTCTCACTGTCAATAAAGCATAAAATGCCAAATATAAATCTTTAAAAAACAATACTTTTTTCAGATTTTTGAATGAGGTCTTCCTCCCAGGGAGCCATTTGCTTCCATTCATTTCATTAAGTTCCGGAAATCAACTTCCAGAAAGACTTGAAACTTGCTCAGGATAAGTAATCACAGGGAACATCCTGCCTGGGTTTATTTTTGTCAGCCTTACTTTATTGGTGCGTGGTAATTTAGTTGAATGTGCACATTGATTTGAAAAGTCTGCAGTCTTCCTGTGCGTTCATATGCTGGTGGGAAACTCCAACGTCCAGGACTTATAAACTGGCTATGAAACACCATGGCATTTGCATGCTGCTTTGTTGGAAAACCCCTTACCAACATCCCTTACAAAATCTATTATATATACTGTATGTTTATATGTTTTAACTGCAGTGGCTAATTTAAAATATTTTGCAGGCAAATACTTTGGTTACATCTAGACTGAGTTAGCAGTCTTGCCTAGTAACAGATATGGAATTTATTAAGTTTGGGCAATGTTAACGAAACAATTTGGCTAACAGGCTGCTATGTTATGATACTGAAATAACCTACCAGAGTGTAGCGATATAGTAGTGGATCTCTTCTTCTTGACAATACATTGGTGATGTGGATATCCCGATTATTCCAGGACTGTAGAAACTTCAACTACAGCAGCAGTTGTTGCTGCACAGCTAGCTAGGTGCCAGGGGACTGTACTGCATCTGTACTTGTCTATGTATTTGCTTTTATAGGAACAAGAGAACAAATTCATAGTGAGTCCTCTTTGCTATTTATGCTCTATGCTTGAGGCTTTATCTTTGTGCTTTAAGTCAGTCCTGCACATTTCATATCAAATCGTACCCGGGGACAAATACAATAAACACACAGAAAACAACAGTTAGAATAAACCAGTTTTCACCACAATGGACTTATTTTTCTACAGCTATCACAGGATGCTATCAAAGTGAATTAGAGAATAATGTATTGAGATAAACATTCTGCACATAGAGCCTTTAATGGCAGTTACAGAAGACTGGTATAATAGCCTATGTGAGAGAGGTGCTTAAGAGGCATTCCTCCCAGTGGGCTTGTGTGAAAAAGCCAGATCCTCTGCAACAGCAAAACAGTTGAAGCACCAAAAACCCATAACGCTTTACTGCCAACATACTGCTACAGTAATCATCCATGAACTCTCTCCCAGGATAAGGAAAGAGAATGGCCGTTCTTTGTGATGAACTATGCTTTGCAGTCCACCTTATGACTTATTATTTCCCTAAGCATCTCAGCCACTTTCTCCTCTCCTCGTCTCTTACTATCGATCTCTGTCTCCTCCGCCTCTCTCAGCTTCCTCTCACTCTCCCCCTCTGCCTCTCTGCTTGATAAGGCGCTCTTGATGAGAGCATCAGCTAAATGCCTAAAGTGTAAATGTAAATCTCAAGTGCTCTCTCAGTTAGACCATGGCATTACTCATGTATTGTACACGGTGTACCTTGCATGCGCTTTTGCCTGAGAGCCTCTTAAACTTCTTTCTCAGCCTTCTCCCACATCTTCTCTATCTTGTTATGGGTTTTTGTTTTCCTCTACTGTGGGCGTCAGCCAGTAACTGTAAACATAACCCTATGAGATGAAGTTGGTTTTCTATTCTTGTGCATACTGTAGGCTTATAGTTTTGTTTTGCAGGCTGTTGCCGTAGTTAACTGTCACTGGGCCCTCTAGATTGTCCACTTCTTTGATTATTTGTTTAAGATTTAATACATTAATCAACAATAGTGACATGTATGTTAACAGGTAACAGTCTCTAGTGAAAAGTAGTTTTCTTTATATGAATCTACACTGACTTCTCTGCTTCCACTCCCAAATCTCTGCAATCATCTAGTGCAGAAACGGTGTGTTTTCTGTGAACTTTTTATTAATGTAAGGACAAAATGCATATTCATTCTCACGCTTCAGCATTAATAAGAGGAATTGAACCTTCTCTTTGGCATCGATCGGGAACATTTTGGCACCACTTTGGAATTTGGAACCACTTCCATAATAGATGTGGGTTTCAGGACCCATACCTGATACGCAAGCATAATAATCTCAGAAAATAACACAACTTTCTTACTTGACATGATAAATACGCACATTATTTAGGCTGCATGACAGCACTAGACTTTCCAATCAATCAATGTTGCGCTACCTGCATGAATCAGACTGCTCGCATACCTCTACCCATTTTTAACGCTTCAGACCAGTGAAACGTTTTCTTGCAACATAAGGAAGGGGATAACTGTTTTGCTGTGTCTGTGTGTAACACATAACTGAATCTGTGTCCTCTGTCTCTTTCTCCACAGGACACAGGAACCATTGAGAAACACAGCTTTGCCACTAGTACATTCACACAGTTCTGCATCCTGTTCAAAAGAACCTTCATTACGATATGCAGGGACATGGTAAATTAATTAGTTGATGAGTATTTTCAAATGATGTGAAATCAAACAGAGAATGATCGGATTGATAAAGAAAAGCAATTTTAACCAATCTTGTCGATGTGTATGTGTTTTCAAGGTGTTGACCCACCTCAGGGTGATGTCCCATCTATGTATTGGAGTGCTGATTGGCCTGCTCTATCTGAACATCGGCAACGATGCCAGCAAGGTCTTCAACAACACGGGCTTCCTCTTCTTTTCCATGCTATTCCTCATGTTTGCCGCCCTGATGCCCACTGTCCTCACCTGTAAGATGCTCAGTCTGGGGAGGGATTGGAAATGTTACTTGGGCATGTTGATATTCTGGTTTGACTGGAAAGTCCTAATGACTTGTAATGTTGTTCCACAGTTCCTCTGGAGATGTCTGTGTTTCTAAGGGAACATCTCAACTACTGGTACAGCCTGAAGGCCTACTACCTGGCCAAGACCATGGCTGACATACCATTCCAGGTAATGTACAGTGATGCAACGCACACGGACATGGCTACATGATATATCTTCAATTTGTGGCACTAAAAACTCTCCTCCTCTTTCATAGGTGATTTGTCCAATCATATACTGCAGTATAGTGTACTGGATGACTGAGCAGCCTCCGGAGGCGGGTCGCTACCTGCTCTTCATGGCCTTGTCCACATCCACGGCCCTGGTAGCCCAATCCCTGGGTCTGCTTATAGGGGCTGCATCCACCTCGCTGCAGGTAGGGACATCCACATGCCATGTGTATCTATACTGCTGCACTGTCGACAGATTAGGTTAAAAACAGCTTTAATCTACAACACTTGAGCTACCAAAGTAGTCAGTAAGTCAGCCATGGTCTCATTCACTTACAACAGCAATTTTAAATGTTTTTTTTTGTTTTGTGTTTCAATGAACAATGCGCTTTCGCTCCTCAGGTGGCAACCTTCGTGGGTCCAGTCACAGCCATACCGGTGCTCCTCTTCTCCGGCTTCTTTGTCAATTTTGACACCATTCCCAAATACCTGCAGTGGAGCTCTTATGTGTCCTATGTCAGGTATTGTCAGCCACTTATTAATGCAGTTGTCCACATGATATAAACAAAATTGTCCTTCCTCCAGGTTCGTTTTTCGAAGAATATCTACTGTTGCCACTATAAATGTGACAACAACACAGGCACATTGTGGGAAATTTGTTTTTTCATCAATTGTTGATCTTTGTATTCAGAGCTTTAAATTGGCATATTATATGACAGAGGTAAATAAATTATTTTCGGTGAATTCTTCATTTTTGAATCAAAGAAGTGCATTTTCAACAAACCTTTTCTGACCTAAAATTGTTCCCCTTTCAATTTAAATGAGCCTGGGTTCATGGGATTTGATCACAAGTAGATTCTCTTTGTGGTGTGAACCAGGTATGGCTTTGAGGGAGTGATCCTGTCCATCTATGGGATGAACCGGTCAGAACTGGAGTGTCCGGGCGTGGTGTGTAAGTTCCAAAAGCCGGAGGAGGTCCTGCAGCTGCTGGACGTGGAGGACGCGAAGCTCTATGTGGACTTCATGGTGCTGGGGGTTTTCTTCGTGGTCCTCAGACTGGCTACCTACCTGGTCCTGCGCTACAAGGTCAAGTCGGAGCGTTAAGATGTCCATAGTCAACCACTCATGGATCTGGACGCTCACACATGTCCCTGCAGTAAGAGACAGTAAGCAAACCTGTAGTCTCTCTCTCTTTCCCACACATGTACAAACACATACTCACACATACACACACATACACACACATTAATAAACACAGCACACAATCATCCGAAAGCTGTGCTGCATCATCACCCAAACTGTACAGTACAATATTATCTTTGAAACAGTTTGTTATTGAAGAAAAGGGAAGATTAGTTCAGACTATGGAGTGTTGTTTTCCTCTCTTGCCCATAATCAGTTGTCCTCCAATTAATAGTATTTGTTTTTTGTTAAGAGTATTTACTGATCACCATTACTGTCCAAGAATGTTGTGTAACTGCACTATACAGTACATGAACAGAATACCCAACATAATAACAACAAGCATGTTTCCTTATAGTGAGAAATTGGGATGTGTAGTTATTGGACGAGGAAATTCCAAGCAGGCGCCGCACGGCACTGCAATTATGTGAGCTAAAGCCATGTCCAATGGGTTTAGGGGGAGCCGTAATGACCTTTCTGGTGCAGGATTATCCAAGACCTTGTCTAACTTCTCCCTCCAACGCCTGTAAAGGTTATCTATAATGACCTTTACTCAGAAGTCCAGAACCGCAGCATCCACACCACAAGCCCATTAATTGCTACCGAACTGGACAACGCCACACTCACGGCGCCACGGGAAGAAGGAGTCAAGATGGACACATTCTCAACACCATTGGGAAAAGTGAAAAACATTCAGTGCCAGAAAACTCTTGCGAGGCTTCTCTCTCTCTCCTTTAGGGTCAGCTTATCAGATATCCTTGCCGCGATATAGGATACGCTGACTTTTCTCTAAGGAATACAACATTAACAAAAGGACTGCCAGAGGATGATACGCCATGGTTTGTATCTCCAGTGAGGATCGTTTTGGCAGGCCGTCCGGCCCGCCGATGACGGAGGTAGAACGTTGAGACATGGATGAAGTGTCCTTGAAAATGTCAGTGCACTGCAGTGTGTCTCAGATGGGAGAGAGGACACAGATCCACCCTCCTACTAGGCCTACGATTCTGACACGCTCCTTATTATGCTCCTCACATTTCACATCTGTTTCTGCCATAACCAAGTAACCACTGAGCGGACGGCGAGAGTACCTAGGAGCGTAATGTGAAGGCGAGCATGGTGGAACTGCCGATTCCAGACTGAAGCAGAGTCTTGTGTTGGATATAAGGAGAGAAGATGTTTTAGGTCAAGTGCAATAGCCAATTCTATGGTAAAAAAAAAAGTGATGTTTGTGTAAATGGTGTCACTCTTTTGACACAAATCTTTTGAACTGCTTGTTTCCGCTTGTCATATGACTCTTTAGCAGACTCCTCCTGGAGCAATGAAAGGCAAAAAAAATATTATTTTTTTGCTTTGCTGATGTCTGACAGATGTGTGTTGTCCAAAACAATGCTAGATACTTGAAATGCTGGCTGGGTGGTTTTTGTGCCTCTGAACTAGAATGGTATGAGTTTCTTCTGCTTCGATGCTCCTTGTTTGCACATACACCTTATGTCAACATACATGCACACACACACGCATGTGCGTGCGCGCAAACACACACACACACACACACACACACACACACTCACACGCACACATGCATACACGCAAACACACACACATTCACCCTTGGCAATGTTTAGAAGAGTCTCTCCTTGTCACAGGGCAATGCAAATATTATTTTCCAATAGACTTGCTATGAAATAGTTCTTACTCAATCTATGCTACTTAGTAATCCTTATTATAATGCATAAAATAATGTGAGTATATAATCAATGATTGTACAGTGAATATGTTATGCTGTAAAGAAATGTACATTTGCACTTTTCAATGTATGTTTATTATTTTTTATTTATTTGTATTTAATTTTATTTTTATATATCAATGTGACGAGTGCTGCTTGAAAGTATAAGGGGAAAACAGCAACTGAATGTTGCATGATCACTTTAGGAATGAAATTTATGAAATAATAAATTTCATAGTATAGCGTAATGATTTGATTTCCTCATCCAAATGTATTTATTCTGGCATTTTTGAGGAGGGGCAAAACCGCTCCTTTTTTGCTGAACATTTTTATATTACCTGGAATCATGTGCTTCACAGATATAGATACAAAGAGGATCAGAAGTGAGATGTGAAGTGTGCTAGACAGCAGGAAGCAGGGATAATGAACTACAACATTCAACCAAATGTACTGTTATGTAGCACGTGGTCAGGCTGCCTGTCTGTTGAGGGACATATTGGGTTAGAAAGCAGATCAATAATTACTATCGCTGTTCCCCTGGTCCAGTCTTGTACAGAGAGAGACCGCTGCAGCAGCTGAGATTTGGAGGCTGACATTAATAGCAATAGTTGACATTGTGATTTTCACTTGTTATACCTCCCATGGCTGTGGCATCTGTAGTCATGCCCATTTTATGATTTCATGTTATGTACTTGATTTCATTTTTGTTGCTGTGCTTGCTTGTTTTATTATGTGCAATAACCATCCAAAGGTATTTTAACCTCCATGAGACTGATTTCATGAAGGATAAATGTGACATGTGGCAATCTGTTAATACACAATTTTCCATTTTGGTGGTGTCTTTCCCCCAAAAAATCAGGTTCTGGTGAGTAAAAGTGGCAACTTTTGTAGGCTATACATGCTTGCCTACTGGATGACCTTATCAAGCACTCAATATGTGGGGCAAGAGTATAATAACAAGGGTATAATGAGGATGAGTGATGGATATGCTGCAGCCACTGGGCAGACCTGGTGCCACTCTAACATCAGACCCAGTCACGGTAATTGCTGCTCAAAATGGAGCAGGAAAGTCTGTAGCAGGGAAAGAATTGTTGCAAAAATCCAACTTTACTGCCTACACAGCAGATATTTGTCTTAAACCTTGTCCAAGTTACGTCAAAAGCCCGGAGTTGGTAGCAGACCTGTGCGTGTGAATTGATGTGGTGAAAATGCTAAAGAAACCCCAACTGCAGAATGGAAACTGAACCAGGAAAGGAAACCGAGCCAGCCCAGGCTCAAAGCAGGGAGAATTAGCAGTTTCACTAAGCCACTAACCAGTCCAGGCAAGGCTTGGCCTTATAAAGGCCGGTGGTACCAAAGAAGAAACAAATCATCGCCCCTCTGCTGCAATACATGAAATATAGAGTTACACCCCTTTCAGTGAGATTCTCCTGTCCAATTTTCTCATTAACTCCCAGAGTGAAATTTGACAAGATCTGTACACTCTGATTTTTGTAGTTATTCAAATCCCATCGGATATTTTATAGCCGGATAATCCGATAATCCTCTGTATCAAATTTTATGTTTCTATAAAGTATTTACGGTATGTTTGAAGACAATTTGCTATGTAAACAACCATTTTGAATTCTCCTACAATTCTCTTGATTTTCTTGTCGGCACCCGTTCCAGGTGTTGAAAACCCTCATCACAATCAGATGTGACTCGGCTCCAGTGGAGAACATTGTCATGTTAACTGAATGCAATCAGGTTTACGCGGTGCAATGGGCTCTGAGTGAGGGAATCAGTAATGTGGCTGATGAGCTTATGATCAAATGGAAATGAACATGTTTGTTAAATTTGATGCTTTCATATATCATGTCACTATTTCTCCCATTTGCCAACGTAAGCCACCAGACTTTTTTGCACTCTATCATGCATGGTAAGTAATAATACTGTATGTATCCCTAAAGAAAGCTCCAACTGTCTACTGGAAAATTAGTAATGGAATGGCAGGCTGTTTACACAGATTGTTTATCTTTTGTCTGATATGATTTGTTGATCATTTTCTGTTTGATATATGTTTTCTCAACTCAAACAATGCAAGTTCTGTGTACTGAACGCTGTTCCAAGGATTATAATAAAGGTAACAATTTATAACCTTTTCCCCTGCTCATCCGGAGAGGATTTGTGCAAACATTCATTGCTGTTAGCTCACATTATTTACCAGTGAGGCTCAAACTAATTTAGTCCAAATCTTCAATGATCTTATCAAAGTGAAAAATCTACCCAAAATCACATTAACACATATAATTATTGTTATTTTGTTGTTTGTTTAATCAAATATTACCATTACAAATGTTGAACAGTGAGATAAGCTGGCAAAACCAGCAGCATGTAGAACGTTTTGTGTAGCTTCATCCATAAAAATGTCTGTGCAGAGATGGACAAAGGTGGAAATGTGCACACTTATTGTGTGTGTGTGTGTGTGTGTCCCTGGTACTCACATTCCTACACAAGTTTTGTTTTACAGATAGCTTTGCAGGTTCATCCCAGATAGTCATTCAGTTGCTCTTCTTGTAGCAACATCATCACTACACGTTGCTAGTTATGAATTATAAACGTTGTGTGTGCACAGTACACACAAGGAAGCATAATGTTCACATCCCAGCTCCCACAATTAGCCCTCAGTGGTTGCTGAAATGCCCAGTCATAGCTTGTTCAGTCTTCATTCATTCATTCAGGACTCTGTCGTTTTGGCGTTACTAATAAAAGAAAATAAGTCCAATATTTAGAGGTGTGCACATCATCAAGGACCAGAATATCAGCCTGACCTTTACACACGTTTTTCAGCCAAAGTACACCATTGTCTTCCAATAATTGCAGTAGCAGTAATTGCGAGCGAACATAATACATCATAATGACAGCGTTTTGAAGTCACAATGAAACCTCATTTTTAGAGCATCTTGCTTCCTGAATGTGACGTATTTCCTGTTGAAACTGGATCATTCAAAAGTATAAACCATTGGGTTATCAGTTATCAGAGAGAAGGCAGTTTGATACATGATGAGATCACTATTAAAGATAAATGAAGTAAAAGTAATATGATTATGATATAAAGATACAAGAAAACTTTTGTTGTCATTTTTTTTAGGCATATATTGTCAAATAGCTGTATGGTATATTCTGAATGAGTTAAAAAGGCGAAAAAGTCATTCAGTGTATTTAAGTGTTTAGCAGTTTAGTCATGACTTTTATTCATCATAACAGTAGTGTCCAGGAATGAGACATATAAGGATAAACTGGGCCTGCCATCTAGTTTATGTGCCTGTCAGTGTGCATTAGAAGACACATCAGGCATACTGTAGAGCAGGAATTGGGGGATTCTTCCGCTCTACTCGGGCAACATCTCCAAGTCACAGACTGTTTTCAGCTTCCTAATGTCTGATTGACTCTGTCTGGTCTCTGGCAGAAATACAAGCTGAGAGTGCAGATGACCAGAGGGAAACGAGGCTGTAATGAACATTTGGGCTTGTTGTTGATTCATGCTGCTGTATTCTACACTCGCTCTCACAGGACCACCATCTACAAAGATGGCTACAAAGGCTGGGTCGAGACAGGAAACGAGATTACAGATTTAGGGCTTGGGGAGCGCTGCCCTCCCTCACCACTGCATGTAAGATAAGATAAGACAGAATGAAACTTGAAATCGATGCCCGTAAGGAAAACATTAAGCCGTTGCAGCAGCAAAAGTAGTGGGATTCAGCAGGGGAACAGAAAAATAGAAAAAGTAGGAAAAATAGAATCTAAAATAAACAACAAAACAATAAAACAATAAAGGCAATAATGTCAACACGTTGAGCAGACTGGTTGGGAAAATATAGGCGAGTATGGATTAATTACATATATGGATTTACTGGTAACACTTTACAATAAGGGTACATTGATTAACAGTTAGGTAATGCTTAATAATGCTTAATAAGCATTAACTAACCCTTAGTTAATGCTTATTAACTAACCCTTAGGGATAGTTAACCCTAACCATTAACTAACCCTAAACTATTAAATCATGTATAAAATAATACTTAAATGATTACTAGACACATTAGCTAACTGTTAATTAAGGGTTAGTTAATGCTTATTAAGCATTAACTAACCCTTAATTAATATATAGTTATTGTAAAGTGTTACTGATTTACTCATAGTTGCTGCTTACAGTTGCTGTTGCTTAAAGATGTTACTAGCAGTCACAGTTGCTTATTTAAATATTGATTACTGAATATGAACCAAAATATTTGCTGAAGTATGTGTAAACATAATGTATACACATCTAAAAATATCAACATGCATACCGTATGAAATACTGGAACCTTTATGAAAAGTATTAGTATATACTGTATGCAGTATAGGAATGAGAGCTGAATGGAAACTGAAGAAGCAGATATGCAATTTTATGTGCAGATGTGCATCACATTCATATTAACAAGTAGATGGCTTTACATATGTGCAGAGAGTGTTGTGGTAGGCATGCAGTGTAAAAACTATATAAATTATGACATATATTCACTTTACAGCTGCTGAGAGTATCCTGTAAGGTGCCACATGTACAGAAGAATGTCAGTGTGCAAAAGCAAATGTGCATTATTATCCGTTCAGAGTGTCACAAACGGAGCAGGAACAGTTCCAGGCGACTACACAGATGTCAAGAGGAAAGACACCGCAGTAAATTACTATAAAATGAATGGTAATATATGTATAGAAGAGCCTAGGAATGCAGAGAAGACATTGTACTGTATAGTCTGATGGCTGCCAGCACAAAAGAGCGCCCGAGGTGCTCTGTGTGGCACCTTGGGGGGCTGAAGGTGGTGCTTTGCCATTTGTGTTGGATTTCTCATTTGGAAATGCAGTTATAGCTGAGAAACAATTAGCAGCCTCACACACCATCTCTGCTGTGGTGTGCATGCCGCTTGTCAAAGTCGTGCTGATGCTGAGCTTCCCTGGTGTGACTACACTGCTCGGCCAGTTAGAGGGGACAGAACCAACACTCTGCTGTTAGTGCCCACTCACAGGAGCTAAGGCACAGTGGTGTTTGGCAACGGCAAGGAAATGCTCTTAGCCTGTGCAATAGTGTTTCATTGGTCCCATGTAGGCCTACTCTTCAATACGGTCTAAATTATTTAGAGAGTAGAGGTTGAGTTGGATGGGAATTTGGTGTTGTGTAAATTGGTGTGGCAGTAAATTACATTTTATCTATTTTGTCGCATATTGCCTACACTTCTGATTTTGATGAGGGTCATTTCAGTCATGAGATAAGTTATCTGGGTTGTATTACAGCACTCTTGCCCCACTCACTTTCTCTCAGCACCCTTTGAACCAATTGTTATTTACACCCAGCTGCTAATTCTGACTCTCCTTTGCATAAGTGGCTTGCTTACGACCTCTCCTCATTTATAAATGATAGACCTGCACCTGCCCTCTGCTCCCATAACTACACTTCTCCAAAGCAGAGGGGGGAGAGGTGACTTTTGTAGGTGAAGGTTGTGATTTAGACTGAACTGCCATGTGGCTAAGAAATACACAGTAGCACTGTTTAATGAGCCCTGCTGGGTTATTTTGTCAAAGACAGTCAGGGGAGGACACAGTCAGTACAAAGCCTGTAAACTTTTTTGTTTTGGGGCTGGATTAGGTTGTGGACAAGAGGGACCCCTGCTGGCAAGAAACTGTCTCCATCAATAACGGGCCACCTTGAAACAACACTGTTACTGTTCTTTGAAAGTATACTGATCTAAGACAGTATACAGTATGTTCTAGGACAATATTTAAAAAAAAATACATGTCATTCTTGCTTTCAGGGGAGTTTTTATCTATTTTTTTCTTTATTTGAAAGCCTTTTAAGCAGATTCATCACAAGCACAGATTTACAGCATATCTAACAATGTTCACCACATTTAATATAAGTGCCTTGCCTTGCCAACCTCATTGGTGTCACTTTTCCCCCCCAGGACCTTCCAGCAGTCACCTTCCTCACTATCACCCAGCAAGCTGAAACTTAGTGAGGTGGGCCTCGCTGCAGCCTTTAGGAGGCTTTACTGAGTGCCAGTCAAACAGGTCATCTTGTCACTCAGCTCATTTCCATGTGGTACAGTGAGATTTGACCGTGTAAAACATACTGTACTTTTTCAAGGCCTCCAGTGACGGCACAAAACAGATATCAGCTGACAACTCCCACCAACATTTCAACATAACAAAAGTAGTTGGATAAGATTAAGAATGAATTCATATATAGGCAAAACTTCTTAATGAGCAATATCTTCTAAAATCTGTCGTTCATGAACATCACCATACTGTGGGCATGTTTATCTAAATAATATGATTATCTCTTTTGTAGCCCCAGTGGGGCGCAAGGTTGGAGCACAAGGTTGGAAAATGGGAACGAATAAACAAGGCTCTATCCTCGCAAGTGCCCTCATATTGAAACATATCCGGGTAAATATGAGTACAAAACTCAAAATCAATCAGTATTTCACTGATGATGACTCAATGCCCTCTTTCTCTCCATTAAAGAGGCATGGCAATCTATTTGCTTCCAAAATGCCTGCAAATGTCCTTAAATGTTCATTAATTACTGCCAAATAATATCTCTGAGTATTATATGGCTTCCTGAATTTTTTTTCAAGGCCATTTCCTCCTACTGGCTTCACACCAAATAGATACAACACTTAATGTTTTGATCTTTTGGCATTCTTCCTCCTTTTCCTTGTATTTCCAGTCAGTCAATTCTAAATTGTCCTCATCATTTACAGCAACATTGTCACATTCCATCCCTCCTGCCGCAACACCAGCTGAACTGTAAATCACTCCTCTGTTGTTTTTATTTGAATGCTGGTCTGTTTGTGTAACAAGTCACCAAGCTACGGCCTTGACACTGACAGGCAGGCCCGGGTAGCCTTGTGGTCTTTCTCATGGACACAGACACAGATACAGATAGATACAGATAGATACAGATACACACACACACACACACACACCACACACACACCCCTTCAGCTCTTCACACCGGCATTTCCCTCTTAATGTTGTCACTTTTCAGCGCTAAAGCCATTTGTAACTACTCCAAAACTGATCAATTGTAAATGAGAAGTTATTTGAGACAGAACAGTGAGGGATGGTCTTGCTCTGATGCAAGGCAGAAGTTGCATGCATGCATGTGTGTGTGCACACTCGAAACCTCACACACAGAGATTAAACATTAAGCCTGGCATTGGCACTTGTCACTTAAGTGAGTGGAAATAGGAGGAGTTTCACTGTGGTTAACGTAACAGTTTGAGGAAATGCACTGTTACATCCCTCTGTCTGCTTCTCTGCTACCTGATGGGAAAGAGGCTCAACATGAGACAAACTACAGGTACATTCAAATCATTTGCATTTTCCCTGTCTTTGTTTTCCAGCTGCCGTGCTTTTATCTCTGTGGTGTTTCTCATCCGTTCTGCTGTCTTTTTATCTTGTAGTAAAGTCACGACATTGTGCTTTCTCTCTGTTTTTCTCTTGTTCTGAGGACACTGCATTTTGAAATGTTGGGAGCAAATTGAGATGGAAGGAGAGGAAAAAGTAATCCACAGTATTGACATATAAATAAACGACACCCTTACAAAATATAGATTTTACCTGACTTTACCTCTACAGCTTCACTTCTTGGAGTTGAACGCTGATTTTACCCCTTGCTGTGAGATATCTTTAAGGCAGATGATATTTGCATATCACAAATGATATATTCAGCAGTGGTCATTAGTCCTGGTTTCACATACTTATGTCTGTATAGTAGGTCAGCTAATTATGAATATTCACCAGAGCCAGCTGAGCCTCAGCAGGGCTTTGTGTGTGTGTCCTAGAACAGGAGAAAGGAGGTTTATGGTGGGGAAAAGCAAACAGTGACCCATTAGCTGCACCAAAGTGCCTGTGTGACCGGCTGTGATCAGTGAGGGCTCAGCCACTCAGATGTGATGTGAGAGAGGCGATGTTGGATTTCATTTGAGAGCAGATGGTTGGTAGACGCGTGGGTGACATCATCTACTTTCTGCCAGTTGCATCATCAGGGCACATGGCCAGCTTCTGCCATCCTCTGGTCTATCCAGGTGTCGGGCATCACAGTGGTCTAAACTGATTTACTACCCAATTAATCAAACAGATGAAGGAGACTCATAGGGGGGAGGAAATTTGTAGAAGTGTTGTAAAATGCTGTTTTGTTTTGTTTTTTTACCCTCCCTAAAATGTTATTAGCTGACAGTAGATCTGGGTCAAATTGAATTTTCTAATAATTCTTTCCATTTATTTTAACCTGCTTGGAGCACAACATGGATGGGCTTGGCCACAAAAAAAAACAAGGAGTGACAGATTGTTTAAACTATTTGAAGGCCAAAGTATATATTTCTGTGACTGACAGTTTATCTGCCAGTATCTCACTTGTCCTGCTGCAGTAAACCCGTCTATCTGCTGCTCCAAGCAGACTAAAACAAACGCTGGGAATTATTAACAAATGATGTTTGACCCACGTCTGTCTGACTGACAGGTCCACCCCAGTTTGGATGGATGTTTATCCTCTTGGGCCGTAATTACACTGAAAAATGTATTAGGAATTTGCAACTCAAATTTTTTTGTTTGACTTTATTAGAAACAGTTCTTTAATTTCCTGTCTTTGTAGACAGGACAAAGGTTACAGGTAATCACATTCTGTCCCGCCCAGCTTTATGGTGCCACCTGATAATTGTAGTCAGCAGATTTGCCATGCAAGGCTCACACACCAGGCTCACTCCTGAACAGATGCCTCTCAGCTTTAAAGAGAATGGTTTAGTGGACAGAACCAGGCAGACTTTCATAAAGCTGTAAGTTCAAATGGATCTGTGATTGACAGCAGTTAATGATTTCATGTATAATTTGTGTTGGTATGCTACAAAATTTGATCTGGAGTGTGTGATTACAATACAGATTTAAAATGAATATGTGAGCTAGCTGTCATATAAACAATCATTTTTATATGAATTTCACTACCTCAGTTTGTGCTGCTAAAACAATTAACTTGATATGATCTCTGCTTCTCAAGGTTTGGTGGAAGTAATAGGGCTGACAGAGTAAGTTTTCTTTCATCTAATTTCTCTCATCTTATCTCTTATCACTTATCTCATCTCATTCACACTAATATCCCTATTTTTAAAAGTAACATCATTATTTCATTGCACCATTCAAAATGTAACAATTTTGTGGAATGTGGAAAATATTCAAATGTGTGTAATAATTATTATTTAAGCTGCTCAGACAGCTTAATGATGTTATGTACGTAGGAGAGAATAGGCTACATTCATAACAGATCAGAGTTGGGAGTTTAGCCTGAAAAACAGAGTCA
>OMOV01055543.1:5515-28607 GCA_900312565.1 Beryx splendens | reverse complement strand
ATGAATGTAGCCTATTCTCTCCTACGTACATATCATCATTAAGCTGTCTGCAGCTTAAATAATAAATATTCAAATGTGTGTAATAATTATTATTTAAGCTGCTCAGACAGCTTAATGATGTTATGTACGTAGGAGAGAATAGGCTACATTCATAACAGATCAGAGTTGGGAGTTTAGCCTGAAAAACAGAGTCACAGTCTGGAGCTTAATGTGTCCCAAAAAATGCTACATTGTTGTTCTGCACATACAGCCAGAGAGGATTTTTGAAATATGATATATTTGACTCTGCTTGGCAAGCTGACTTTTGGAACTGGTAGATAGTCGCCTTTAAGACTTTGGGCCCAAGATAAGCCCTGGTCTGCACAGATAAATGCTTTTAGTATTGTCATCATTATTTAGAACATACAGATATGACTCTGCTGTTAGCGTGTGCTAATGATTACAGCAATGTAATCAAAAGTGAGAAACTAAGTAGGCCTATGCCATTATATAGTAATTTATTAGTTGAATATTAGACCTAAAGTTTAGGTCTGAACTTATGGATTCACCACTTTGCAGCTGAAAAGCTCTGAAAAGTGTCAAATGTCTAATTTTTTTCCTTTTGTAGGAAATTTACATTCAATCCTAAAGAGGGAATAGACAACCCAGTGATGGTCATCACAGACGATGCAGGTATCTCACATATGTTACAGACTTTCCAAATATATTCAATCAGACCGTGAGGAAACCGTGCTCTGAGAAGGTATGACAGCACTTATCCATCTCCTGCTCTTCAGACTCTGTGTCCACGCCCAAACCTCGTCTGTGTGTTCTCAGACGGGATGAGGGCCAGTCCTATGGTTTCCATCTGCGGGTGGAGAGGGGCTGCCAAGGCCATATAATCAGAAATGTGATGTCGCTGGGGGCGGCGGAGCGCAGCGGCCTCCGAGATGGAGACAGGCTTCTGGAGGTCAACAACTGCTTTGTTGATGATGTTTCTCACCCCGAGGTGCGACTGGCCTCTTACAGAAGTTAAATAATGTAAGCCGCTCATAAGGACTGATGGGATATGTGCAACATATTCTAACTGGCGCTACTGTGTCTCTGTCTTTATGAATCAGGTGGCCAAGAAGATAAAGCTAAGTGGACACCAGCTGTGTTTATTAGTGCTGGATGGGGAGGAGTATGAGCAGGCTGTATCCCGGGGCCAAGACCTCCGAGCCCTCACCAGAACACACAAGGTCGAGGGCTGCAAACGCCCCAGGCTCTGTCACATCAGGAGGGACCCCACCTCAGGCCTGGGCATCAACTTCACACCTGTGGAAGGTAATGTTGTCAGTGGTAATCGGCCTGGATTTGAGAGCAGGACCTTGATTTAAAGTCTGCTCTTCATACAGTGTGGCAGTCTTCAGTTTCTCCCACTGTTCCCCCCTGTAGGAGAGAAGGGTCGGTTCTCTGTGAGTCTGGTGGCAGGAGGCCCAGCCCAGAGGGCAGGGGTGTGTAAGGGGGATCGTCTGGTGTGGATGAACGGGGCAACAGTGTCTGATCTCACACACTCTGCACTCAGCAAGATGGTGCGTAGTGTCATGTGTAATAAGCTGTTTCACTTTTTAATTTGATCCCTGCTCATGTATCTACATAAATGTTCTGGGTTACCAGGAGCAAGGGTGGAAAATATCCTACTCCAGTAGAAGTACTGTTACTTTGCTGAAAATGTACTTGAGTAGAAGTAAAGTTAGGCTACTGGTGTAAAAATCTACATGTAAAAGTATCTAAATGAAAAATAGTTAAATTAATGTTTCGACAAGAGAATAATGTTACCTATCTTTCATATGCAATGCTAAAAGGACAAGAGGATACAGAATTTGATAGCTTCCTTTAATATATATATATATAGGTATACAAAATGAAGCCCTTAAATAAAGTAAAGCTTTCTCATGTCTTTGTCTGGCTAGATCCTGATGTAGTAATATGGAGAGTTTGCAAAAAGGGTACTCTGAAATGGAGGAAATGGAAGTTAAAATGTAGCAAAGTAAGATACTTAAGTCAAAACATAAGTAAACGTAAAATCACTGACTTCAAAAAATGCTCAAAAGGTAAAAATACAATGCAATTACAATACAATATTACAATTTAAAAAATACAATAACAAGAGTAAATGTAATGTGTTACTTCCAGCCTTGTCTGGTAATAATAAAGACTATTTTATTATAGGTGAAAAAGTGCGGCAGTCACATCACCATCTTGGTGATTGACAGTGAGAGTGAGAAGAGCTACGTCCAGCAGAGGATGCCCATTCTGCCTGCCATGGCTGTTCCACACAACCTGCCTCACACAGCCAGGACACGCCACCTGGTCTCTGGGCCTGAGGGCTACGGCTTCTTCCTGAAGCAGGAGAAGACGCCATCAGGACGCATAGGTGAGGGTTGGGGGAAAACACCTCAAAATTCAAACACATGCCCTCTACCTTTTGGACTCTGACTTCATTTCTGTGTATTTTCAACAATAGCTCACATTCTGGGTGAGGTGGACAGCGGCAGTCCAGCAGACAGAGCAGGTTTGCAGGAAGGAGAGCTGCTGTTGGAGGTCAATGGGGAGTCAGTGGAGCTGCTGAAGCACGAGGAGATTGTGGACAGAGTGAGGCAGGGAGGCCAACAGGTCGACCTCACCACCATCACTCCACAGGGACTAGAGTTCTACACCCAGGTGGGTGAGACCAGCAACCAGCTAGGACAAAGGTTTCTGTAAAACACCATGGCTTATATTACATAATAATCAAATGCTTATTCATGGGTATCGGCTGGGCACGGTGTGGTGTGGCACCCACCATACCTTAGTCCGAGTGAATCCAAATTTGATCTTGTATTTTTATCATTAGAATAGAGAGCACATCTAAAACCAATGTTTCCTCTAAGCTGTGTGTATCTGTGCAAGATAGTCTGGTGACCAAATAATAATTACTTCTCAGTCATCATGATATTTAGTCAGTATAAGTGGGTTTGGAAGTTTTCATGGAAAATGATATCAGATGCAGGGACTTGCCATATATCAGAGTTTAATGAATTGATGCCCCTTGTGTTTACTTTCTACATTTCATTTACTGCAGCTGGGTCTATCGCCTCTTCTCTTCTGTGAGGACGATGCTGGTGAGAGAGGAAAGGAGAGCGGCGTGCCAGCCTCTGTGGCAGCACAGCAGACATCACCAGGGGAAACAGTTGGCTTGTCCAGTCCACGACTCTGCGTTCTCCAGAAAGGCCCTTTGGGGTTTGGCTTTAACCTGGGCTGTGTCCCACAGAGTCCCGGGACCTTCATCAGCCAGGTACGGATGAAAGAGTGACTGGATATTTATTTGAGAATTGTTAAAGCATGTTGTCTTGAGTCTTGCTGTAAGTCTTTATTTCTGATGGTTTTTATATGGTGTTGGTCCTTCTCCTCCTGTAGGTGGCTCTGGGAGGCTCTGGGGAGACAGCAGGACTACTTGTGGGGGACGTGGTGATGGAGGCCAATGGACAAAATGTGGAGAGGAAATATCTGGAAGATGTGATTATGATTGTGAAGGAAGGAGGGAATAGTCTTTCCTTACTGGTTATTGATAAGAGTAGCTGCAACAAGGTGAATCAGAATCAGACGCCCTCTACTAGTGATGCCATTGACTCTGAGGTAAAACAAAAAACAAAACAAAAAAACATAATCTTCTTGGAGTTCATTTATCATTTCAGTGAGCTCTATCTTAAATATATTTTGTTTGTAACTCCACAGGAGGAAGACACTCAGGAGATATCAGCTCTGTGAGTGACGCAATCCTGACCCCCAATATCCCACTGAGGAGACGTCGACTGGAGTTGAGCAAGAAAATGTTAATCTCACAGAAGACTGAAGATATTGCTCAAAGTTGCCTTAATCTGATTTTGGGGTTTCTCAAATGAATCCAAAAGATGAAACAGTTAAATAAGCAAATCTCAGAAGAAATGTACAAGCAGTCTCAAGCGCACAAGTTAAAAGTGATTTGTGTGACTCTGCATTACGATATTTGGGGATTTAGTTGCCTACATTTACAGTGTTAGTCTTGTTCAACAATGACCAGACATGATCTTAATCAGAAAGAGATAACTGCACAATAAAATGGAATATAAAAAGACATGAAATACACCACAGTTTAACATGTAATAACTTCAGAAATGTTAATCAATGCTTTTTTTGGGTTGATTAAAGTCACGTGGACATCATCTCATTAAAAGGAAAGACAGGTGATGATAAAATAATGATTAAAATGTTTGTTCTTGTAGAGAAGATGTACTCCTGACAGTAACAATTGTAGAATGATGGATCATTTTTGCATTGTACTCCTTGTGTAACATTAAAGTGTACTGCCATTTGCCACCAAAGGTTGAATATTCCCCACCCGTTTGCCATGAAGTCACAAATATGACACATCTGCAGAAAATACACAAATAGCCTACATTAAAATTCCAAAGGCGCATTTGATAAGTGCCTTAGGGTGTCATGGACCTTTGCCTCTGTGACCATATTTCCTATGTGTGTCGTTGTAGACTTATTTTCAACGACTAACTGGTTTTATGATTAAACCTGCGAAAATACATTTACTTGTAATTCTAAGTGGCTCTTGGGCTCCATTAAATTATTTAACATACCAGACTGATGCTGCTGTTTTATTGCCATTCTAAATGAATGCACTTGAACCTTTGCTCCTGCATGAATGCAACAAATATAGTATGTGGCCCTCATACCTGCAAAGACAAAATATCTCTCAATATATATAGCCTACATGTAGGCTATAACACTGTAGGCTAGGAGATAATGTGGAGAGTGAACCTATGATAAGTCACTCCTATTCAATCTCTAAATTGGATAATTTCTAGAGAATTAAATAATTTTGTGCGGACACACACTGAACCCTTGAAGGGACTGGGGACCTCATGTTGACAACCACTGGTATAGACCATGGCAGTAGGTATTATATTACCGGTGTAGAGCTGTGTGTAGCCCGTGCAGAGCAGCCTGTTTCTATACAGGCAGTGCCGCGGCCAGCTGCTCCTTTGGGTCTTTCTGCTGGAGGTGACATTCAGTCGGCTGACACGGCGAGTGGGAGCAGCGAGCCGTGTGGATCCAATAACGCTTCAACATGGCACAGGCAGTGCAGAAACTGGTGGCAAAAGTACCTACATTGGTCGGCGGTAGGTTGAATTGTTGCTACTACAACATGCAAATAATTATGGGAAGATGCGTGGAAATAAGTCACGGCTTCACTGACAGGCGTTAGCTAGCTAGGCTAATGTTATGAACAGCACCGTGACCTAACGTTAGCACAGATACGGCTAACTGGAATTAATGTTACCTAACAGCGTCTAGAGCAGTGAAAATGTTTCTCTTTGCTAATTTATTTGTAGACTAGCTATGATGCGGTATAGAACTGATATCGTTTACACTGTATGAGGCCATATAGCTCGTCGGCTAATGCTAGCAAGCAGGACGTCCCTGCAGCACTAATGTTAAATGTGGGAGGCAGCTAGCCACCGACAGCATGGGGAAACACCGTCTGAGCCATGACCGCTGTGTTTTCTCTCCCCTAGCCGCTGTCACCTACTCCAAACCCCGGCTAGCGACCTTCTGGTATTACGCCCGTGTTGAACTGGTCCCTCCTTCCCCTGCTGAGATCCCCAAGGCCATTGAAGGGGCTAAAAACATCATCAAGGGTTTCCAGTCAGGACGTCTTGGACAAACTACAGTGAAGGTGGGTGGATGTCAGAGCCTGACAGATCTAGACATTTTGTGTCTCACAAGTTGCTTATGTAGATAAAGAATGTCTAGAACTGAAACTACGCCTGAATCCTTTATCAAGATTAGATTTTACTTTGTGATAAAGAACAAAATTGGTAGGCAGGTTACAAAATGAAGCAATCAGTTCCATTCATGGTTCCTACAAAAGCCCGTCAGCTTACACTGATGTGCTATGCTAGGCATCTGTGGCTGTGGATCTGAGGTTTTCACTGCGCAACTTATGACAGGTGTTGTCCGCCATTAGACCTCCTAGTCCTAATGACAGTTTTCTGTCTCATCAGTTATAAGATTTACACCCTCAACCACGGTGACATGCCATGTCAGTGGGAAACACAATAACATGCATCTAAATTTTAGGGTGAAGCAAATTAGTTTACACACATTTACAAACTAGAGACCAACTAGAGATTGCGGCTGGTGATCAGCTGACTTCATACTCGGCCTTCATTGTGATCTGAACTACACACCTGTAAAGTTTTGTGATGCATCTTGCACGGTTGTGACGTTATCACATTGACAAAATCTGTCCACAGACGTATAAAAGACACGCACACAGACTCACAAGGTGAAAACAATACCAGCCACACGCTGTCACGGCTGGTTAGGAGAAGCGGTTTTACTTCTGAATTCCTGTTGTGTTTAACAGTCCCCTGTTGCAAAAGCAGAGATTGCACAGGAGTTTAGCAGTTCCCATTTACTTCTGTGGAGCCTTCTAGTGGTGTATGAGATGTATGGCCAAATCTCAAGTCTCAGTCAAATTATGATCTCTGCTTCTCATCCAAAAATCTTACTGGAGATGGCATGCCATTTATCATCCTAAATTGTTTTGGCTAAGCAATTATTGGTGGCCCAATGAAAATCTTGTAAAAGGACAGACTGACTCGTTAGCAGGACTTTAACTGGGGTGTTAAAAAAACGTCTCATGACAACACTGTCCTCTCCTCAGCATTATCATGAACACTCAAAAAGAATGATGCAAGGTAGCAGGCACACAGAGCCTGATTCACATCAGTACAGGATAGCAAAGCTGTCTGCAAAACCCATTGATCTGTATCGCCGACCAAGGAATTGCAGCAATTGACAGGTGACTGGCAGAGTTTACGCTGGCCTATAATTTACACAAATGATGAACTCACATTTTCACAGAGATGATTAAGCCGGCTAATTACAGCAGAGATTCAACAGAAATGTCCAGTAAAGAGGTGGTGCATCACAACGTGAAATACTGTAATGGCAACACTGGTTTGTCATTTGCATTTTTGGCTCAAGACTAAAATGTCCTGCGATGCCCTTCACTCACTGTAGCACCGTCCTCCCATCGTTGAGCCGAGTGGTGGGGAGGAGATTGGGCATGTCTTGAAATTCCAATGGGCAGAGAGTTTTGCTCCAAAACAGAGAACAGGCTGTTAAGTGAGTTATGAAGGCAAAACTCTCTGAACCCTAGGCTAATTGTTCATTGTTATTGCTCAACAACACTATCAAATCTGTAAAAATATACTGTATTATGGTCATTTTGTGCAATGGGAGAGTTTGAAATCTTAATTCCAAGTGTTTAATTTTGTAAGTCTTGCCAATGGTCCTTGGCAGGCATTTCACAGCACTAGCCAATGGCCCCTCCGCCATTTAAAAAGAACCCATCTGAAGTGGCTTTTCACCCTACACTGTAAAAAAGAAAAATGTATGTAAATATATAAGTTAATGGGGAAAACCAAATCGTCTGGCAGGAAAACATTTTCTCAGACCTTTTGTCTGATAAATATCCCCGGCTGGCAAATGTAAGTGTTGGCTAATTTCAATTTGTTTTTCTCACAGGATGCAGTAAGGAATGGACTGGTGGCCACTGAGGTGCTGATGTGGTTCTATATCGGAGAGTGCATCGGAAAAGGAGGTCTTATTGGCTATGATGTCTGAATTTTGGACTGTCCTAACGCTTTTTTTCTTGAGCGTTGTATGCTCAACTTCCTGCACCAATCTTGGGATCCAATAAATAAATGTCTATTGTTGAAGAACTACTTTGTGTGTTTTTGAGTGTTTGCTTTCTTGGTGTACTAGAAGGCCATTTTAATATAACATGCATTTCTCATGTACAAAAACAAGTTTTAAATGTTACTTCTAACATACACTTAGCAAGACCTATTATTACAGTAAAGTTACATCCTCAACAATGGATTAAACCCACTTAAAATACAACAAAGTCTAAAACAATATGCAGGGTGTCGGCTTATATGACCCTCATTTCATTCAAGGATAAATAAAACATTTAAATGATAGAAATTTATTTGGAAACCAAACCCCACATTTTTATCATTCAGGTTCTCTACCCACTTAATCCTGTGTAGTTCAAAGTGTTGAATGATTATGTCTTGGCATATTTGCAAAATTGCAAAATTATGGAACTGTTATTATGGAAATGCAATTATTATGGAAATACAGATTGCCTATATAGCCTAGTTTATTGTTAAGAGACTGGTTTATAGCCTGTCCACTACACATTCTCACTCCTCTGTACACTGATGGTGCACCTTGGAGGATAAAGGTGTTATCTGTGATCCATCAAAACAATAGGCGCATATAGCTGTTCCTTCTTCATCTTAATACTTGTTCTTTTGACAGTTATATTTTACATTTGCTTATAGGCCAACACATTGTTTTTTTAAGAAGTAGTCATCTAAATTTTATTTCAGTCCAGCTTCAGAAGGGTTTTCTGTGGTGAGCTTCAGTCAACCAACAGAGGGCGCCATGAGGACTGATAAAATACTCTTCAAGTACTGTGCAGTATCACTGAAAGTCAGAACAGGTGATTTGCTGAATCACTGTAAATGGCTTGTTTCACACACCAGTTAAATATTGTAATGGAGCCACAGTTCAAACACACTAGCTGAGTGTTAATAACTGTGAAACTGTTAGACCTTGCCTTTTGCTGATGCTCAGACACATACAGTAAAATAAAGCAAGTAGTAGCCTAGTTTTCTAATTGAATGCCTTAAAACAATCATTAACTAAATCCCAGTCAGACAGATCTATTATAGCGTGACTAATGCTAATTTAATAAATAAATATTAGGCTACACAATTTGGTCCAGTCAATATATTGATCTTCTGCTAAAATAAAAAAAATATGAGTCATCTAGAAAACACAACAATCAATTCATTTATTCAACTCTTTATTGAGAACTATCAAGGAATAATTCTTGTCATAAAAAACAAGTCCTTTATGAATAATAATTATACTCTGGTCCTCCTTTATATCAATAAACAAGACATTAAATAGAGGTTAGTTCAAGTGAAAAAAACTTTAAGGAAGTTTAGCAACTGATTATGTAATAACAGACAGATTATGTAATAACGAAATGTAATACAATATCCCTCTAAATTAGTTGAAAACATAATAAAACATGTTCATGTAATAACATTAACATTATTACACTACCCATACCCATCATAAGAGTGTAACATGTTTGTAATTGATGATGCAATAACAATATTGGCTAACAATGTAATGATTCATAAGAATAAGAAGAATGTAGTTACATTCCTCATTTGTCATTATTATTACATCATTAATTAAAAATCTGTTCCACCCTTTATGAAGTAATAATTGTGGGTCAATGTAATAATGTGATGTTATAAATTGTCCAGGAACATATTACATTTACAGGTTTTATTACATTTAGAGGGAGATTTTATTACATTTTTACATTATCCAGCAGTTATTAGATCATGAGTTGCAACATGGGGTAACACTTTTCATTGTATTGTACTCGTGTGATTATGTAGAAATTATGTATTATAAAACACCTTATAGACAGGTAACTATCATTGACAGCACAATACACACCTTATAATGTGATATGTAGAGTTATATGTATTTTTTTTTTTTAAAGGATCATCATTCATGAGGACTTCAAAAATAAGCAAATTCCAGTTTGGGACAGTTTCCAATTACTGCAAAAATATATATTCCAAAGGCATTACTGTATATTATGAGAAACAAAAGATATACAAAACATACTCAGATTTCCAGTAATTGAATCAGAGGAGGTATCAGTGTTCACTTGAGTTGGCAGATCTTCACTGAGGTTCCAACTCCGAAGCCTGGGTAGAGGGGCTCAACAAACGTGGTCTCAAACCTGTGTAGCAGCGTCATGGCATTGCCTATGCTGTAGAACGCCAGGATGCCCGCGGTGTGGTCCAGGTAGACGCCTATCCTGGGGGAGTGGGGGGCATTGATGGCCTTGTCCACTCGGTTGTGCCAGGCGGAGTAGCCTGTGTCCGAGCAGAGCAGACTCCAGGACTTGTCGTTGTAGCCCAGCAGACACAGCGAGCCTTTGCCCTTGCGGCTGATGCCTCTGTAGGCCACGCCCATGGAGAACTCCCCGCTCCACTCGATCTCCCAGTAGAAGCGGCCTCCGGACAGGGCCTCCCGGCACAGCACCTGGGCGAAGCTGTCGAACCTCTCGGGGGTATCTCCGTAGGGCTGCAGGTCCCTGGTCCGGATCACCTTCCTGTTGCTGTCTGACAGGTGCAGCTCCTTGTAGGCCGTGTTGTGGTCCAGTCTCAGCTGGCAGAAGTCTGAATGAAGAGAATCAGTACAGTTCTATAGTCTGCATCTATTGGCTGAGTTGAGAAAGGGTCAAAAGTCAAGTAAATGGACCAGATACTTACATTTTATAAAATCTGCTCTGCTTTTGGGCTCTGGAGGAGGAGCACTGTCCACTGTAATCTCTTTGACTGGAGATGGAGAAGCAATACGTCAGACAATGTGTATTACACACAACTGCATACACCCACACCCACACCCACACCCAGTCCTTTTGTTTATTTGCTTTGTGAGTCAATTCTTTAAACTGAAAGAATCTATGATCTAACTGCTTTGTAATTTGCTTGCAACAATTCATGGCAAACTCACAATAAACTGAACATAATAACAAAGCTCCTAGTCTTCTATTGCTATAGGAAATGGCAACGCTCACCTCTGCTCCTTCTCTCTAATGTCCGACTTTCTGTAGTGTAGACCGGGACCTCATTCACTGTAAGACATACAACATTCATAATCAGCAAACTGAGTTTCTGGAGTTTAACTTTCCACTTGAAACTATTGTGTTTCCAGTGCTGAGCTCAGACCTGACTTGGAGATCTTCAGTAGCTCCTCTCTGCCATACTCCTCCAGACGATCTTTGATCTCAGCCACAGCTTTCCTGGCAGCCCCAAAGGAGAAGTCGGGGTTCACGGTCACTCTGGGTATGAAGCCGTCATCAGTCGGGGTGCAGAGGTAGTTGAAATTCTGATGGTCAAAGAAAACATGTCAGATAAGAAAGTTTCATAACAAAGATGAATAGGCATCAACATGAATTAGATCTGTCAAATACTGTGTTTAATTCGGTCAGCGAGGAATAAGAGGGGTTAACTAAAGATTTGGGGGAGATGGGTGAGAAGAGGAGAAACATTACAGATCAGTTGCTAAATATGAACACAATGCTCATTCCACCATAGCATAAAAATATTTCCCCCAGGCGCCCACATGTCTATCCAGGGTCTTGACTTGTTAGTTGATTGATGCATTGTGGATTTAATGTAATGGCTTCTCATTTGAAGAGTTAAACTGAAAGTTAAAGTTAAACTGAAGTTAAAGTGAAAACTAGTCCAAGTTTTGTGATGGTTGTCATGGAGTTGAGGACAATTTTGTGACAGACCACAGTCTGTTGCAAATTCGTTTATGAATGGTGCCCAAGCTATTTATCTGATTTGACTAATTTCTAAGCTATTTGTGTAATAGGCCTAAAGTCCACAAATGCTATATACAGTACAAAATTGGGGGTTGATGGGCTTAAAAAGTGTAAAATCCCCAAAAATGTCAGGGAAATAGCTTTTCCTCCCCCTCAGTGGAGAAGGCAAATATGTCGATCAAGAATTGATGAATATGTGTTGCAGGTTTCATTGCTATAGCACAATGATGTTGCTAAAAAGCTGCAGCACTTCATCCCCCTATATTGCCACTAACAGGAATTCTGCCATTCAAATCCACATGGGAATAGTAAAGGTTTTGACATTCGACAAGATGCATAGTAATAGGGACATCCATCCATTTAGACAGTGACAGTAATCCATCCAACTTGATATCAACAATATTGTGAATAGCAGAATAAAGTGCAGCCACTGACTCTTCTTTCAATGGATTTGCTTGGAATTTAATACGCTTGCTTGTAACAGAGGGCTTGATATATATATATATATAGTTTCGCAGTGATCATGTTCAACCGCTGTGAGCAGTAAGCCATCTTTTCATAGGCCACACCCACATGTAGCAACCACAGTCCAATTAAGAGTGTTGTCTCTCTCATTTGTGGCTTTTAGAGAGACCTGTTTTCTTCTGAATTATCCTAGGTCAATAACACATTGAAATTCCCGTTTTAGACTTAGACATCGGATGGTAGCTCCACGGTGAACATGAACATGACAACTCATTATGTGTTATTTCTTAAGTAGCTGCCGTAAGCTATACATCACCTGCAAGAAATGAATGTGGTCTTCAGTGCTGTACAGCTGCTTGAGGCCAGACTCCTTCTTCTTCAGCTCATCAATCTCCTGCTCCAGCCGCTCGATCAAAGCCTCAGCCTGGTTGAACGCAGACTTCTCATTGATGCCGATCAGCTTGGTCACCTCTGACCTCATCCTCTCGATGGAGCGAATCATGTCCTCAAACATCTTCTGGCTCTCCACCATGGCTCTCTGGGCTGAGCTCTGGACAGGACACTCAGGATGTCAGTGTTTTAGCTGCTACTAAGTTCACCACAGATCCCTTAATAAGGGATCTGTGGTGAACTACACTGTCATGAACATCTGCTTTGGCTTTTTAAGAATCAGCAGTGACGCAGACGACACAATTACAATCATTGCAATAAGGAAGTTTGTGGTGGTTGAAATACCAATGATCCAGACTGACAATTGGTAGAAAAATACAATATATTAGTGCCTTGGCTTCCTTACTTTCAGTGAGTCCACAGCAGTCCGCAACTCCTCCAGCTCTTTCATTCTCTCCTGGCATTTTTGTCTAATCTCAGCTTGGGAAACTCCCAAGAGTTTCTGTTGATGGATTGAGAGAGAATTACATCACACATTTAATATTCACCCTTTTCACTGTTTTCTGCAAAGCAATCCCGTGCATAATTGATATTTGCACTGCCTTCCAGTTTTAGCTGAATTTATTATGCAGTGTTGTGATAGTTCATGATAAAAGTTGTACTGAGGGGATAGTAAATCTTGTTATGTCTTATGTTGGATAATACATCATAATACATGTCAGTGATCATTCTTGGCTTGTTGTAGTGGAATGCTATGCGGTGCCATATTACGAGATATAAAGCCTCATATTTAATGGTTTGGTAGAAGGATTCTTTCTCATCAAGGAATAGCTGGGTAGATTGTTATGTATGTCCAATAAACCCCGCTCAAAGAATCTTCTTAGTATGGCCGGCTTTTATCTCAGAGGGAGAGGGGGAAGAAATCTGTAATGGAATCCTGGCCATGCCAGGAATGTGAAAGTACCGCTGCCTGACTTTTTAAAGAGATGTTTCAAGGTGCACAGAGGACTGACATGCAGAATGGAGGGCTTCTAATTCAGCTTTTACTCAAGCCCACCAACCCATTCTTCAAGATAAGCTTGAGGAATGCGGGGAATCTAGGGAGGGGGGGATGAAAATGAGAGGGGGAGGGGAGAGAGTAAGAGACGGAGTGAGATGTGTGAGACTCAGGTTGTAAATCTGGGGATGAGAGAAACCAGACTCCCCATTTAGTAAAGAAAGCAACATCAACAACAACAACAACAACAACAACAACAACAACAACATAAAGAAAGCAACAGGATGAATTTACTTCTTTACTAAATAGATTTGGACATTGGTGCTTTATACTGTATGTTGGGTATCTGCTGGCCTTGTTTTTAATGTGGAGGACTAGGCTTTGTATTGCTGTATCGGCCTGCACTCTAAAAGCCTATATCCTTGTTGTATGTATTGCCATTAACTGGTGAACTCGCATGTATCTGGACATTGGTGCTCTGTGTTGTGTGTATTGGGTATTCATTGGCCCAGCTTTTATGTGCAGATCCAGGCTTTTTATTGCTCTGCTGGCTGCACTGTAAAAGCCTATATCTTGTTGTGTGTATTAGAATTGCATTGCATCGGTATCGCAATGTTTGTTTGTTTTTTTACAATTTTTCTGTTGTATCGGCTCTGGCTGGTTCCTGAGCAATATTGAATGTATTGTTTATCCTATGTGTTCTTTATGGACTGTGTGATCTGTCTTCTGTATGTGTCTTTTATGTCTGCTGTGGGATCTGTTTTTTCTCAGTGCACATGTCCAACCCAGTTTCCCCTTTGGGGATGAATAAAGTTTACTTAATCTGTCTATCTAAATTATTACTTGATCTTGCAATAAATTAAAAAAAAAAGCTTCAGCCCATGTCCCTGGATGGCATGAAAATACCCTTCACAAATCACTCATGCACATACATTGTAACTGCTCAGAATGATGCAGATTTATAGTAGCTGCCGAAACTTCTTATCTAGTCTACAATGCTTTACAGGCCGTGTGATTGGTGAGTAATTTGAATGCGAGTGAGGTGTTGAAGGCCTTGACTCCCAGTCATGAATTTCCAGTATCACCACAGGCTCACTCCCACAGGTGGGAATCAGCCCTGGCAGAATGAAGTCATGTTTCTGTGGTATCTTTCCCACAGTTGGAACACCACACACTCTGAAAGGAGTTTTCAGAGCTGATAACTGAGACACTCCTCCTGCCACCAAACAGCTAATCAGAGGGCTGCATTTGTTTTGGCGGTGAATGCCTGCCAGGCTAGCTGATAGCGTTGGTGAACTGGGTCAAAGTACAACCACTAGCAAGAGTGCGGGGGTAGCAGTTTGGGAATAACACCGTCTGCTTTAACTCACATTACTTCAACAAGACTGTCCTGTTTGATCCGCAACTATGTGATTCTTGTTATCTCTCTGTAAAAAACTTTGAGTCTATTAGAGCTGAATTCTCCCTTGACTGAGCCTGTAGTTTCAGCTTTGTGGTTTCTGTCATACAAGTGAATGCACTGGTTATCTTTCATCATGTTATCATGAAAGTACCTCTTCATTTCCGGAGAAGTTGATTGCAAGTGATATTTCTAACATGTGAACAGTTCTGCTATGAATGTGTCCTACAGTTTCTAAGCAACTCTTTAGGACCCATCAACAGAAACAGGAAGACTAACTGCTCCTTACCTGTTTCTCGCTCCTCTCTGCCTCAGCGGAGACAATGTCGTGGCCCCTGTGTTCACTGACTGTGCAGATAGCGCAGATACACATCTGGTCTGTCCGACAGAAGAGCTCCAGGGACTTCTGGTGCTGCGGGCAGATCTTCCTATCCAGGTTCCCCAGCTCGTCCACAAGCTTGTGCCTCTTGAAGGTGGCTGATTCATAGTGGGGCTTCAGGTGCTTCTCGCAGTAGGACGCCAGGCAGTTCAGGCAGGACTTGACGGCCTTGAGTTTCTTCCCAGAGCAGAAGTCACAGGGGACGTCGCTCGGCCCGGCGTAGGTGTTCCCCGGGGCTGCGTGGAGGTTCAGGTTCAGGTTCAGGCCGCTCTTCTTGATCTTCTCAGCCACCATGTTCAGCGTGGCGTTGGGCCGCAGCACGGGCCTCTGGGTGAATGTGATCTTGCACTGGGGACAAATGTAGATCCCTGTGTAGTCAGCTTCATTCCAGTAGCCACTGATGCAGTCCATACAGAAGCTGTGGCCGCAGGGGATCGCCACCGGGTCCCTCAGGAGGCTCACACACAGGGGGCAGCTGAAGTAATCTGGAGACGTACGCTCAGCCATCGCACAAAACAAACAGTCAGACCTGCAGAGACAGAGAGAGAATGCCAGAGGTAGACAGGGATACCGTCGAGTGCGCCTGGGAGCCCGCCCTCAAGACTGTGGTACAGCCTGCCAGAGACAGGACCTACTTGTATTTCTGAATTCCAGAGGTTATTGATTGAAAGCAGACTAGGCCCTCCCCCTGTGCTGTGAGTATATCGAGCCCAGCCCAGTTCAGATAAGCAGGTTGAGCAAAGGCTGCAGGAGACTTAGGGAGAGAAAGGGAGAGAGAGAGAGAAGGAGAGAGAGAGGGCGGGCATACAGGAGAAGAAAAGGAGGATAGGCAGAGAGGGAGAATGAATGAACTGTAAATGGCACAAAAAGTGAAACTAATGTGCTAGGAAATTCTAATGTTTTCTGTAGCGGTGTTGGATTTCTCTAAAGACTCATCTGTAGATAAATTACACTACACACTTTACTTCTTTTGAGCATTTCTGAAACCATTTGACATTTCTCTTAACTGCTAAATTTCCACACAGATTTTGTCTCTTGTGAAACTGGATACAGTCCAACAAACATGGAGACGAAGGTAGTTTAGGAATTTTATGGCCCACCCTATAAACAAACAGAGACTCTCTTACCACAGGCAGAGTTTCAGGGTAATTTCAAAGGCACCTGTTTCTCTGCTTTTATCACCCAAAAACTTGTAGCCGTGTCCAAAGTTTAAACGGCCTCAGGTGTTTTGTCAAAGAACAATTTGAGTTCAGCTTATAAGCTACTTTAATATTTACTCTCTGACCGGTCAGACCAGTCTGGTCACTTTTACAGGTGTATTTGTAACTGTAGATATGTAGATAGCATCTGTGTGCGAAGCAGACAGAAAATATTCACTGTGGAGGCAGACCAGGAAAAAAAAGAAAACCACACATGCATATACACACAGAACATTCCTGTCAAATAGAGGTGTGTTGTCACAATGCATGTTTTAAATATCTGTGTGTGTACTTCACTACAGGCTATGTTACATTTCATTCAGCCTTCCTTCTCAGCATGTTTACTTGATTTATTGCCATCTACAACCAGCCTGGGGAAAGGCTTCAGAGGAGATCCTGACAGCTCTCTTCCACTCTCTTCTCTCTCTAAGTATCTGCTGACATCATAGCCTCTCATTAGCATTTCAATTAGCCCCACTCCTTGGTTTCCTCCCATGCTAATGTCTGTCATTGAGAGTATTCTATTTTATTTTAGAATTAGTTTGAAAACCCCTTGATTGTCAAAGAATTATCTGTTGAAACTGTTTTTTTTTTCTTCTGGATCTGGATCTGGAATTGTGCAACAGAAAAAATAATAGCTAATTTAAGGTTGCACACAGTACATTTGGCTCCTCCTTCTTATACACATCTTGCATCACTTCATAGGTAGTTTCGCTTCTCTCCATACTTGGTCAGGTTTCTGATAAGCCAGTTTTTCTTTCCTTCCTCTTTTTTAGAGATAGTCTCCTGAGTAAATGGAGCGCTCTGTGCTTACAGATTAACTACCTGTTAGAGAGAGGGAGAGAGAGAGGAGAGGATTGCTGCAAAGGGACGGGACTTTCGGCATGGCTTTGGTTCATATGAGAAGAGACGACAGGGAAAGCACAGACTATAAGCTGCAAGTTGGTCAAGGACAATGTCTTTATTTCATTGAGAAAGTGAATATGCAACACATTCAAAACATTTACAGTACAAGGCACTTTAATGAGATTGAGATAATAACATGCTTCACCTGTAAGATGTCTCCATAACAGTAGCATGTTTGTTATGAGCCCCGCTGATCTTTGATCAAACAGAGAGAAACCACATGGTCATCTCTGCTCCGTCCAAGTTCAAGGTCAACGGTCAACCTTCATTAAGGTGTGGTGAGGAGATGTTTTGAAGGGCGAGTGGAAGAGAGAACAAATGGCCATTTGATTAAAGAAGTCAGGGACCCATTTCAGTGAGTGTGATTAATCAGAACATGAAGACAAGATATTTAAGTGCTGTGGGGGGACAATGGTTACATTTGTTAGTGCTGGTAGATACACAAGGTGAATAGGAGGAGTGCTGACACTGACACAGGCCAGATGTGAATGAACAGGCTGCACATTATTACAAAGCATCGCTGTTGTTAAGACCACCTTGGTTGAATCCAATACAAACCCAGACCAGCCCTTCTCAGCACGTCTCAGGGAATGTTGAAACCAATGAAGAAGTGAGTCCAAATCAAAACATAGACTGGAGTAGGCCAAGTCTTATTTGTAACCAATACCAAAATATTAGGCACATCTTTTAAAACTGTCATGATAATATATGCCATTTTGCTGATACAACACATAAAGCTGAGAACTTTGTGTGCGTTTTGTATACTTCTTTGGAATTATTTACATTAGTTTTAGGCAGAAGTATGAGCTTTCACACAAAAATATACATGACAAAGACAAATTAAGTCAGTCAGCGAAACTGAAAGTCCCAGAATGAGATTGGACTCGAGCCCCATTACAAAACATTGAGAAAATGGCATTTGTTCAAGAAATAATTCAGGGGAGTTAAGTTTGTTTATGTTAACACAAAGTATCTCAAATTTAAGAGGAAAGAGGATTAAATGAAAATAATGAACATTTGACAGATGTTCATTTGATAGGGTTTGTGTTTAGAAACCTGCCGGCTATGAAACATTCTTCAGAGTAAGACAGCTGGGGTTGAGGAGAGGCAGAGTTTACGTGAGGTGGGTGAGATAGTTTTATATTCACAGTGAAGTCAGTATGTCAGACATCAGTGCTAAGTGTAGTAAAAAGGGCGACAGGTCCCGCCTCTCCATAAAACATCTTCCTTTTATGTTCCCAGTTTTTATAGAACCAAAGTTCACCTGATGACTAACTAAAGACTTACAGGCCCAATTAGCTTAGACAAGAGTACAGACCGAATAATTTATCTAAATAGGGATAAACACTTTCCAAGACAAAAATAAAATGTCCTGATTAAATACCAGTACCTATGCCAACTTTACCCTCGATTGTGAGGCCCTTTGAAGCTCCGTTTTGAATGTTATTGGTTTGAATGGGAAAAATGTACAGGTCACTGGGACTTTGGAAAGCAACTTTTTCTTAGTTACCGCACCAATTCCCCCTATCTTTTATTTCTTTTTGGGGGAATACAGTTGCTTCTGGTGATGTCAAAAACCCAAACTGAATTTGTGGACTTAATTTGCCAATGCAGATACAAAGGAGAGACCCATGTACTCACATGTTAAGGAGGTGAAGTCTACTACCATGAATTCACTGGTTTTAGCTTTTTCTAGACGTAACTGGCAGTCATTACGTAAATCACAGTAAGTAACTCTCACAAATCTGTAATATCACCTTGCTCAATGATTTGTTGAATATCATTCAAGGTCTTTTGACGGTCATGAGGATTATTATTTGAAATATTATACATGGATTTCTCATATTTTTCTTCCCTGGGCAATTTTGTTCTCCAAGATATTAAGTGAAAATTGTCCTAACATTTTCTTAATATTTAATTTCAAAAAAATGTTATAATAGACATCTGTGCATCTGGCTCACTATAACAGTAAATAGTTTCAGATGAAATTGGCATGAATATAGGATCTTTCCAAGAAAATAAAATATAGATTAACAATATTCTGAATAAAATATTTGTGGCTGGTGGCTGTTCACCTTATGGTTATCATCATTATGTCTGGGTTCAATTGAGGTTTCATCACTTGCACTGCAGAGCATAAGTAACGTGTCAAATGAGACGCATAGGATTACATGTCAGCTACAGTTACTGTTATTGATGGACAACAGGCCCTATAATGACTGGCACTCTGCTTGGCCAGAGTTGGCGGCAACACAATGGAATCTTTTAAGCAGGCTTTCTCGGCCCTCCTGTTATCTGGGCTATCAAGTGTGGTCGCATTCCTTTCTCCATTTAAACAACCCTGAAACTCCATCTTGGCGGGGAGGAGAGTTCAGTGTAACATGAAATATGCAGAGGAAATGTTTTAGGTTGGAAGAGGCAACATTATGTGACTTTATTTTGGTGGAGCAAATTCTATTTAATTGAGAAATTATTACAGTTGAGATTAGTACACCACATTGTGGTTTTGATTTGAAGAAACTCCAGCTGGCAAAGCAAATCACAGGGCCAAAACTCAGAAGAAAGAAGAAGTCAGTGGTAATGATCTGGAATGTAATATAGAGTTGATAATTAACTGGTTACAGGTAGCTACATGGTAAGGTGAACACTTGAAATCACGCTGCCTCCTGAAGACCAAACCAGTTTAAGTAAACCAAGGCCAACATTTCTGTATATGATGTCATGTAGTTTTGCATCACTGCGCTCACACATCAAATGACTACAGTGATGAGTCACTGTTGATGCACATATTGAGGCCATTATACAATGCATTTCCAGTAGAGTAGACTAGCTTTGACATTAGTCACTGTGAGCAAAAGCATCATCATTGACTCCCTTTACCAAGAGGTCAGTTTGTGCCTTGGCCTGACTGGATATCCACCATATCCTCGAAGGCAAGGATCTGTTTCTAGGCAACCGTATGTAATTAGCAATTTGAGTAAATTCAGCAGTGAAATGTGACACAACATTTCTCTGGCTTCTTCATGCTGTGCACCCTTATAGATGGCTAATTACTTCTCAAAGTCCTTTTACTTTCACTGGGCTATTTGTAGGAAACAAATAACAAATTTTCATCTCTTCTCAAAAATATCTTAGCAAACCTCAGGGGTTGTGTTTTTGTGTTGTGTGGCTTCTATATAAAATAAGAGAACTTTGATGAATTGTATTTTTGTCCATAATACTGAAGTGTCAAAACTTGTGTCATATGATCATACATTTCATTCATTCTACTTGCATTCCCTGACTGATGGTGTTCACTCTGTCCGCCCCTCACCCCGCCCTCTTTTTACTGGTTTCGGCTTAACCAGTTTAGCCTCCCTCTCTGTTTACTCTATATAACATGTGCCACTAGTACCTGAGAGATCACTTTGCCTCTGTGCTGACATAGAGAGGAACTCACAACTGACAGACTAGCTTCACAGCATCTTCACTGCATTAGAAGAAAGAGCACCCAGTTGGACCCATGGCATCTGACCAGGACGGCTGCCACCTGTGCAAGGAGTACCTCAGGGATCCCGTGTCCATTCCCTGTGGCCACATCTTCTGCTCCGTGTGCCTGAAGACATACTGGGACCATGCTGACCACACAGGCTCCTACCTATGCCCCCAGTGCAGGGTCACCTACAACAAGAGGCCCAACCCGCGGCGCATGGGAGGCTCCCGGCACTCCTCCACCCCGCGCGCCTCCGAATCCTTTCCACCTCCACCTCCGTCCCCCGACTACAACTTCGCAGGACCCCAGGATGTGGGCTGCGACATGTGCATCGGCAAGAAGCAAAAGGCCGTCAAGAGCTGCCTGATGTGCCTGGCTTCCTACTGCGAGAAGCATCTAAAGCCCCACTACGAAGGGCCCACTTTCAAAAGGCACAAGCTGGTGGATGAGATCGGCCACCTGGACAGGCAGATCTGTCCCCAGCACCAGAAGGGTCTGGAGCTGTTCTGTCGGACCGACCAGATGTGCATCTGTGTGCTGTGTACGGTGAAGGAACACAAAGGTCACGACATGGTGTCTGCTGAGCAGGAGAGAGCTGATGAGCAGGTAAGACTTCACTGTTTCTGTCTGTAAACAGGCTCATGATGACAATACTGTTGTTTCAGACAGTAATCTGCTGACTAACAGGCTTACTAAGAATACTAGAATGTGCTTTGCTCAACATGACAGTCACTTTGTTGCATGCCATAACCATGACATAAACGTTTTGACATTTTTGAATACAGGCTGATATGTATTATAGCTCTTTGCAGCACACAAAAGATTAAATGACAGGTAATATATGGAGCAGTAGCTAGTTAGATATGCCAAGCGCCTAACCTAAAGCCTCGAGCACTTAGTGAGACCCACCCTTATGAATAAACTGTAACTTCAATCTACAGCTTCAAACATTGGCCTCGAGCTATGTTCATTGTATTGTGAAGCCTAATTAACATGTTAAAGAAAACACTGACTCAGTCAATTTGACTTTTTGATGTGCTGTTGCATTGTTTACTTCTAACACTGTCTGCTGTTTTCCTCATAGCAACGGCTGGGCGCCACCCAGGCTGAGATCCAGGAGAAGATCCATGATCGGCTGAAGCAGATGGAGGAGCTAAAACAAGCTGTGGACTCACTCAAGGTTTGTGCCACTATTGTCCAACAGACAGACAAGACCAGACTAACCACTACAGATTGAAAGAACTATCAGCAAAATCAACCACTGACACACAGACAACATTCCTTCGCACAACAGTGATGACAGCTTCTCTCAGTGTAGCGGTAAAACCAGTACGGCACCCAGTTGATTTATGGCATGCTTCCTTGTTTCCTGTGCAGAACTCAGCCCAGAGAGCCATGCAAGAGTGTGAGAAGCTCTTTGGGGACATGATGCGCTCCATTGAGAGGATGCAGCAGGAGATGGCCAAGCTGATCTCCTCCAATAAGAAAGCAGCGCTCAACAACGCCGAGGGCCACATGGAGCGGCTGACCCACGAGATCGCCGACCTGAAGAGGAGAGACAGCGAGATCACCCAGCTGTCCCGCACTGAGGACCACATCCACTTCATCCAGGTGACTGGACACACACTGAACAGGGACATGATGATAAGTTCAGATAGATACACTGGTCTCTCAATGTGACACAATATCAGAAATTAAGTTCAATTTTAAATAAGGTTGTAAATAGTGTATGCTTGGACAGTTTTGCCTTCTCAATATGAGGCTAATATCAAATTAATTAGAACAATGCCTTGCTATCTTGGCATGAATTTGTAAAGGCGAGGTGTGAATTTCTTATCTAGCTATATTTCTGATTATAGCTATAACTGATATCCCAATGCATTTTCCAGTTCAGTAATGCTTTGTATCACAATATATTGTATTATGATTAGGGCTGTCAAACGATTAAATTTTTTAATCGCGATTAATCGCAGAATTGCCATAGTTAATCGCGATTAATCGCATTTTTAATCGCATGTTTAAAATTCCATTATTTTGCATTTCAAAACTGTTTTCAAGTCCATATTAACAATGTAAAGCAATTCTTCTTACCAGAGTGTCTTGAATGGGAATTAAATGAATGCAAAGAAATCTACTTTATGATCTTGACTTGTTTTTATTTCTTTTAAATCAAAATAAGTGCAATGTAGACAGTTAAAACAATGTCCACTTCAAAAATATAGCTTAAACAGAAAAATAAAATGCTACAACAGTGTGGTCTTGAACCGACTTAGAGGTAGGAGACAACTTGCTTATTCAAACAAAGTGCTTATTCTTTGTAACATTTTCAAAGGATGTAATCTTCATTATTCTCCTGTACTGCAAAGGGGGGAAAAACTAAAG
>OMOV01055465.1:4252-17686 GCA_900312565.1 Beryx splendens | reverse complement strand
TGCTCTTCCGATCTTGAGAGAAAACAACGTAGTGGTTTTAGTCTGTGGTTTTATGGCCTTTCAAAAAGATCTACTGTATTGACTTATGGTTTGGCTTTAGTGGGAAATTCCTCAAGGCTAGCAATAACATTTATCAACATATTTCTCCATTGTCTTCAGTATATAAATGAAGATAGATGATATGAAAGCAAAAGATAGCCTTTTTATCTCATCCAGTGTGCATCTGTGTCCACAGATTATCTTTGCTGATGAGTGCACAGAGGCGGAGGGGCGTCACTGGCACATGAAGCACTTCGCCTGTTTTGAATGTGAGACAATTCTGGGGGGCCAGCGCTATATCATGAAGGACGGCAGGCCATACTGCTGTGGCTGCTTTGAATCTCTCTATGCAGAGTACTGTGAGGCCTGTGGAGAACACATCGGTAAGATGCTGCTCATCAGATACAGTTAACAGAAAGGCATTTGACATTTTATCAGCATGACCAATTATGATAGAACATTTTTCTGGTAACTAACCAAATGTGCCATGGTTATCTGCTATCTCCATATTTACTCAGACCTTCTCTTTTTTTCCAGGTGTGGATCATGCTCAGATGACCTATGATGGTCTCCACTGCCTTGCCACTGCAGCCTGATTCACTGCGCCCAGTGTAAGAGCTCCCTATTGGGCTGTCCCTTCCTACCACGCCAGGGTCGTATTTACTGCTCCAAAGCCTGCAGCCTGGGGGAAGATGTCCATGCCTCTGACTCCTCCGACTCTCCCTTCCAGTCAGCGCGCTCACGCGAGTCCCGCCGCAGCGTGCGCATGGGCAAGAGCAGTCGCTCGGCTGACCAATGCCGCCAGTCACTCCTCTTCTCACCCTCTGTCAACTATAAGTTCCCCGGCTTCAGCGGAAATGCTGATGACACCCTCACCAACAAGCTGGCCCACATGAACTTGTCTGATGAGCGCTTCTGGAGGGGACGTGGCGAGGAGACCGAGGCACCTGAGGACCAGGAGGAGGAGTGGGCTGAGCACGAAGACTACATGACTCAACTGCTGCTGAAGTTTGGGGAACATGGGGTCTTCCAGCAGGCTGACGACTCCAGACCCACCGATTTGTGGATGACTGAAACGGACGCCAAGGCGAAGCAGGAGTCTTCCAAAGCTGGGGGCAGTGGAAGTGGAGGAGGAAGGGGGAGCCAGAGTCTGGCCAGTAAGAAGTACCAGGCTGACATGTACTGGGCCCAGTCACAGGACGGGCTAGGGGACTCGGCCTACGGTAGCCACCCGGGCCCAGCGAGCAGCAGAAAGATCCAGGAGCTGGAGCTGGATCATGGAGCTGGAGGAGGCTTCCAGGGAGAGGAGCAGCAGTGGTACAATGACTCTTTAGAGTGTATCACTGACGAGTTCAAGAAGACTGATCAGAGTGTCCGAGACTCCATGGACTCATTGGCTCTCTCCAATATCACTGGTGAGTAAAAATTACATAATTTTATTATTATTAATTGAAATCTTAGAAAAAGAATATTATGATTAATATTATATTTCATGTGATGGTAATGGTTGATTTAAGATACACTATACAGATCCATGTAATTTGAGTCCTTATCCCTACAAAAAATTTAAAAATTCTTCTTCTCTCTCCTCCCTCAGGGGCCTCAGTTGATGGCGATGGTAAAGACAGGTCATTGGTATATTCCTTGCAAAACTTCCATGACCTGGAGACAGAGGACTGTGAGAAAACCAGTAATATGGGAACCCTCAACTCCTCCATGTTACACAGAAGTGCCAATTCCTTGAAGAGCCTTGTATCTGAGCAGGAGGAGGAGGTGGAGGTGGAGGAGAATGTTCCAGAAGAGGAAGAAGAGGAGGAGGAGGAGGAGGTTCCTCTCCCAGAAGAGAGAGCCAACCCCCCTCATGTCCCTGCCCTCAGGAGGACTCGTTCCCAGTCTAGGCCGCAGCAGGTCAAATTCTCTGATGACGTGGTGGACAACAGCCATTATAGCAATCTGCCAGTGCGCCAGCCCCCTATGAGTGAACGGACTCGGCGGAGAGTGTACCACTTTGAGGAGCAAGACCAGGAGCTTCGCTCTGGCCGCCACCATCATCACCACAGGAGGCGCCGCAGCCGCAAGTCTCGCTCTGACAATGCTCTTCACCTGGTGCCCAAGGAGAGGGCTCATATGTCCTACAAAGAGGACCATAGAGGGAATGCCCATGGCCCTAAGGGCCAGGCCTTCCATGGCCAGCTCCCCCATAGCCACCCCAACCCTGCTGCCATGTCAGACTATGGCCTGCAGGGCCCGGCCATGGGGAGGTTCCTGGGGCTGTATGGGGATGATGATGACTGGTGCTCCACATGCTCCTCTTCCTCCTCTGATTCTGAGGAGGAGGGCTTCTTCCTGGGTCAGCCCATCCCCCAGCCCAGGCCCCATAGACACTACTACACTGATGACTTGCCCAGCCCTGTGGCAGGCATGCCCTCTCCGCCTTACGGCCCACGGACAAAGTCCAAAAAGAAGAAGGGGCACAAGGGGAAGAACTGCATCATTTCATAGACTCTCATTATTCCTTTATCATAAGCTTTGGGTAATGCTCTGCTACTCACCTCTCCCTCTCATTGCCACTGTTTGAAATGCCAAAACAACCTGCTTGCTATTAAATGCTTAAATTCTTGCCAGCTGGACGTACTGTATATGTTTACACAGCACTCAATTTACCACGTTTTTGTATAAGACACAAAGTCCTTATTCTGATTCTTCTTACGCTTCTGTAGCATTACAAACTGCCAGTAAAGTAACAAAGAAAGTATTTCAGAGTAATGCATATTTATAAAGCATCATTTAGAGATAAACTGAGATTATTATTTAACATTGCAGATATTAATGTATATATTGTAGAGTTCAAAAACAAGATGGCTATTTTTATACCCCCGAGTTCATGACATGCTTTGTAGCGGAATGGCATTAAGATAAAACTGGTGGCAGTTGGTACAGAGCCATTTTTCCATGAGGGTGTCAAAAAATAAATGACATACTGAGTGTGACCCAGGCTCTTTAAGTGTGTTTCTTCCAGGCTAGTGCAGCCCGAACACAAGAGGAATATTATATGTATTATAGGGCCAGATTGAGTGGTCTATTTATGGGTCATGTTGTATTGTGAACAAATCATTGTAATCTGTATAAATGTACAAACTGGAATATAAGGCTAAGATCAATGATAATTGTAATAAAATATATATCATGATTTTGTGCTTTTTTTCTGCTTGAATGTAATTAATGGGAGATAGATAACAAAACACAGGAGGAAAGATGTTTCACTTTAAAGACCTTGCAACTTTTATTTACAACAAAATTCAATACGAAAATCTAAAAACATTGTTCACTTACACACATTGGTAACACTTTACAATAAGGGTTAATTAACCTTAATTAACAGTTAGCTAATGTGTCTAGTAATCATTTACTAATGGTGTTCATGTACATGATTTAATAGTTTAGTGAATGATTAGGGTTATGGTTAGGGTTAAGGTTAAGAGTTAGTTATTATTTAATGTACCCTTATTGTAAAATGTTACCCACACATTTTTCACCTGTAAGTCAAAACAAGACAAAAATGTATAATCTAAAGACAAAAATGAAACTTTTATTAATATAAAAAGAGTAGACAGAAAAAAATCTAATGCAAAATGCTTTACAGTTAGCATTAGTTGCACTTAACACAGATACTGGATGCACCATTCTCTCCATATCAACATCATGATTGAGAGAAGAGTTACGATAGAAAAGCTTTATTATTGAATACTTTTATTCCTTGTTATTGTTATATATTGTAGTTTGAACCAGTATGATTCAGCAATGTCATGGCCAAGCCCCTAGCTGGGTGAATAGTCAAACATTTCATTTAACTTATTTTAAAATGTAGTCTGAGCTCAACCTGGGTATGTAGTACAAAACTGAATATAACGACTTTGTTAGAATCTTGAGATCACAGTAAGGCAAACTGTTGTTTAATTTACCTTTCTACCTTTCTGACTTTTTTAAATGACCTCAATGTATGATGAAACTAGTACAAAGTAATGAAAACTACTCCACCAAATCAATAGCAAAAATCCAACTGTTTGTGTGTTTGGAGGGCAGGATTACGGAAAAACTACTGGCCTGATTTTCATGAAACTTCATGGAAGTGTGTAGCATGGGCCAAGGAAGAACCCATTCAATTTTTGAGTGGATCCGGATCCGACTCATGAACAAGCAATTAGTAGAAGACTGGACTATTGGCCTTGGCGGAGGTCTGCGCTCTTCCGAGTGCCCTTCTAGTTTTAAATTGAGATTTTTAAGACTCCATAATTTGTCACTTCACTGACATGTTCAAATGGACATTTTTTTTCACTCTCTGGCTCATGTTGAGGTCTCCGGCTGCTGTATAACCTGGTCCAGCTCCTTGATGAACTGCTTGAGGTCGTTGAGGCAACGCTGCTTGATCTCCAACAGGTTCTCCGTCAGTGGGGCCTGCAGCAATTTGTCCAAACTGGGCTCCTTATCCGCCAACATCTTCACTACTCTGCCAAACGTCTCACAGTCCTGTCTGTACAGCTGTACAAAATCCAATCAAGTAAGCAATCTCATTAATATCCATTATGACAAAATGAAGCATACATAACTCATAAAAGGAAATGACATTTTATTCATAAGGGCCCACAGAGCAAAAATTTAAACTGACATCACTAAGAAAAGAGTCCTATGCACAGCACAAGCTGAATGTTCCAGACCTGGTCTCATCATACCAACACCAAACTGTGAACTTAATGAACCCATTCCTGGCAAGTAGGTGTATTCCATGAAACAGGTGTGTGAATGTGTGTGTGCGAGCCCATGCAAGTGTGTGTCCGCCCGAAACAAAAGGGAGCCGAGGTGTCAGAGTATGTTAGTGGGTCTGCAGCGTTCTTTCACACCACATTGTAACAAGCTCTCACGTCCCGCTCACATTTTACTGCCTACCCAAAACGGCTGTTAACTTCTTTATTAGTGTCCCAGGTGCAAGCTCACTAGACCTTTATCACCTGGGGCGAACAGGCTCAATGTGGGGCCCTGCGCTGATGCCTCCTAGAGGGCAAGGTCTGGTCTAACTTTCACACCACCCTATCAAGTGGCCCAACAGTCAAGGAGCAGTCTGGGACAGCGGGGTCCTCCAGGGTTCAGCTAATCCTGGCCTGCTCCCCTCTCCCCTCGAAATAATGGCGCTTTTCCATCGCATGGTACCGGCTCGATTCCACTCTACTTGCCTTTTTTGGTTTTCCATTGGGCAAGTACCAGGTACCAGGTACCATAATACGTGGTACCTGGTACTTTTTTTTAGTACCACCTCTGTCGGGGTTCCAAGCGAGCTGAGGCGAGCTGAGGTGATACCAAAAGGTGACGTGAAAACACTGCAGACTACTGATTGGTCAGAGAGAATCATCATCATTGCGCACACATATGTTAACATTAGCTACCAGGTTTGCTTGCCCTCTTGCCTGTAGGATTTCCCAAACTCTCCTGTTTTTTTCCAGCAGTCTTTTGTCTTGCTGCCTTCAGCCTCTTCTGAAATAAAATCTGTCTCCTTGCTGTGACTAAACAGCCACATACCAAGAATCAAGAACATCCCTTCATGCAGCGTCGCGGCGTCGCTATGATGACCAGTTGTGGGGGGCAGGCACACTGAAGGGGTACTAAAACCAAGCGGTACTACCAAAAGCGAGTGGAGTCGAGTTGTACCATGCGGTGGAAAAAAAGAAAAGAAAAAGTATGCTTAAAAAAAACATAAAGGCTGCACTCTGTTAGCCACTACAAATAAGAAATCAAACTGGTTCCATTACTAGTTAATATTTGAAACATGAAGTCTATTTTGCACAAATTAACATAAACGTAATAAGAGACTAAACTATCTACAAAAAACATTTATCATAATATCTATACAATATGCATCTAATAATTTTTCCAGTGGACAAAGCTTACTATTTTGGGAACAGTTGGCAGTAATCACTTTGTCAGATGGAAAACAGTCATTCTTCACATCAATTTTACTTAAGCTGCAAGAGATGTGACCTACTTCTTCAAAGTAGTGATTTAATCAAATTGTTCCAGCTTCCTTAGAGGTATAACTGTGTCATGTTCAGACCGCACAGCCATTTTAGGAATCTGGGCTGCACAGGCCTTTTTTTTTTGTAGAACAACATAAAGTGACATTATCTGATGTTGTCTGTCTGTGTCTTGACTGCAGTAAAAAACAAAAATATATAACAATAAAAAACTTAGCAGCTTTGGTAACTTTCAAGGCGTAAAGAAACTTGCTGCCTGTCAACTTCAATCAATGTCCAGCCTTGAGCAGGACGTGAGGTTAACCGGTTATACGGCTATATTCCAGGATCCTGTCAGCTATGGGGAAATTTAAAACCACAAATGTTGTTACTTCAACATCATGTGTATCTAGGCTGACTCATGATCGTGTACCCATCATTTTGTGTGTGCTGATCACAAGACCATTTGTAAAACCATTGAGTGATTGTGACAAGACTGTTAATTGACAATTTCATGAGGCTTCTTGGTGGTTGTAAACACGAAAAAGTGTCTGAAATAAGGTCGTATACTAGATTAGACACGCTAAGGTGTATGAGTGCCAGGGAAAGAAAGGAAAAAAATCAGTGGGGGAATGAGAGTCTGTACAACATTTAAAGCATAAGGCCGGTGTTATTTAATGCATTGCTTACCGTCAACAAATCCTCTGAAAATAAGCCAGCAAATCTCGTCCATGTAGCCGGTGCCCAATGAAGCCAGCCATGTCCCAGCAGCCACAGAACTCCATTGTATTAAAAAAACACATCAAAGAGCCGTGCCGTTGCTCTTGGCTGCATATTTCATCATCGCAATGCACCGGGCCGGCTGACTTTTTCTTCAAATAACTTAATAAGCCGGCTGTAAACACTTTGCGATCTCAGGAAAGGAGTTCCGTAGCACCGACAATAGTCCCCGGCGTGATGAAGAATTTGTTCCCATTTGAATTTGATCTGGTAATAACTGCAACAGCCCGACTTTTCCTGGTAACAGTTAGTGATTTTTAAAATTGAAACTATGTCTTTGTGAGCTGTACTTCAAGGTTTTTAGCTTACAGTTGGAGCCAATGACTTCCGGGTTGACAGCTAAAAATGGTACGTGGGAAGTCAGAGAGTAACGGGAGCAGAGCAAACGCATTGTTGATTTTGTTATTTTCATAGGATTTGTTGACGGTAAGCAATGCATTATAAACACACCGGCCTTATCCTTTAAAGACAGTAACAGTTTGGTACAAGACAGTATCCTCCAGTGTCCTAAATTTGAAACTTTAAATTACTATCAAGGTGCACTCTGAGACCAAATTCTGGGAGTGAGGTAGCTCATTTGGGTGGGACAAGACTCCCAACAACTGGAAAAGGTCAAGAAAAGGGGGACAACAACAATGATATGACATTTAACTCAGAACAATAAGGATGGAAATAGTTCACCACATGGGAACATTCACTGTGGGTCTCCAGCAGCTGACGTACGCGAGCCATGCTACTGTTAAGATGTTTCAGGGCTAAACTGCTTTCTTCTATTAATAATCCCACACATTTTAGACCAAATCCACTCTGTTGAGAATTCCAGTCCAAAAAGTCACAGGTGCACCTTTAAGTGTGTATGTACTGTATGCGTGTCTGTGACTGGAGTGGGCTAGGTACGGTTAAGTCAAATTATACACACTCCACCATGCTGTCAGGAGGGAGAAAATGAGGGGTCTCCATTCTCTGCTCTACCTGCTAATTAAATGCAAAGCTAAAAATCTGCGATGCCTCCAGCCCCTAGATGTCTGAAGTTTTCCTGCATTCCCCTTCTATCTCCCACTCTCTCTCTCTCACTCACTCTTTCCCTACCAGCCTGATAATACCCCTGCTGACTAGCTACAGCATGTTCAGATAGTTGACGCACAGCTATCTGTTCATTCCCGCATCCCCAACCCACATTCTGCGCTTCACAGGTCGGAACACTGTTGCGCTCCAGTTAGGACAAAAACATGCGTTCATGTATCCAATATTATGGTACTGGGCTACAGCGAGACAACTGACAAAGACGAAAATACAGTCCTCACAAGAGTTTGAGTGTTAAAGGAATACAGGTTATTATCCATGCCATTCCATTTTCTGAAGGCTTGGACAAACTCTACCACAACATCATGCATTGCGCACACACTGGGGAAGAAAAGTCAAGAAAATCATGAGAATGACGAGAACTCTTGACAGAAATATCCCCGACTGTGGGAGATGTTTAAACCTCCTTGGACTCAGCCTGATGCTTTAATGTCTGCAGATCATGTCAAGCGAACGCATGGCCCCACATAATGATAGTCTTCAGTACCGACCACAAGGAAGTGAGAGACTCACGACACGTGTGGCCAACTAAGCCCAGGGTCAACTTCTTCCAACAGCGCAGGCTGGCTTCCCTGCCTATACATGCTGTCTAGCCTTCTTGGGCTATTCTGAACCTTTGTTCCTTAGCGTAACATTACAACTCTTAAGTTCAGGTGGCTTTCCAAACCATCTTGTAAGTGCAAATATCTCCTTTGGAAAACATTTTGATTAACACTGAGCATTATTGTGGGGAAGCAAAAATTGCTTCCAGGCTTGAAGATGTGAGAGGAAACATTGGCTAAATGAGACAAGCGCATGTGGTGCATGTCCCACAACCCAGCACCCCTCTAATCACTTAGGCCTGATTATGTTTGCCATCTTTCAAAACAAAACCTTCCCTAAGCTTTTCCCAAGCTACATCCTTTGTTGACACTGATTACATTTTCACTTCATTATGTCCCATATACGCTGTTTTATACACTTTAAAGCTTCAAAGTAGGAAGCGGAAAAGGGTGGGAGAAGAGGCCTTGTTATGAACTCTGAACTCAAATTAAAAGATTTCCCTTGACGGTACTAGAGCTTAGAGGACTGTGCACAGGGGTACATTTGTGTGAGAGGAAGCGCGTCACTCCACATTCAAGTCAGTTACATTACCGAGGAATGGTGGAGTGTCTTCAAACAGACTGCTATTCTCTCAGAACCGCTCCCTTGTTACTTGAACAAACAGGAAGGGTGCTTTTGACCTGAGCGTGCTCTGTGTGTTGTGACAAAAGGTTGCGGGGAGGTTCTGCCTAAGTTCCTTCCCTGCAGTGGGAGCCATGGACTGATCCCAAAGCCTGATACTGTAGGGCCACACAGGACGGGCTGGAGCCCCAGAGAGACGGCAGCACTAAGGGCCTTAGAGTGGGCTTCTACACAGATCGGATGTTTGTGGAGGTCCAAATTATTACGGTACAGACAGGAGTGTGTGTTTGCATGTTGGGATATAGGGTGGTGGAGGAGGGGGCGTTAGGGGCCGGAGTGAGATTATACATACGGCTCTCACATGGACACTTAGTGGGGCTCTGTTCAAATGAGCGCCGATGCAGGCAGGGGTCCTGCGTAATAAGGGAAGTGGGGTAATGACTGGAGGGCTGGTACACATTAGGGGATATTAAAAGAGCCATTTTAATCACTCAAGCTGCAAACCGGACCTCTCGATGGAGGGGCTAATAGTTGAAATGGATATGTTTCATTTGCACTGATTGAGATGATGAATGGACTTCTCTGAAAATCACTCCCAGGAACTTAGCTAAGTACTGAATGGCTATCTTCTGATTTTATATGTTGTTGTTCTTATTATATGTTCAGATTTATTTTGTTTAATCCCCTGCTTGATTAGAGGAGAACAAATCACAGCAGTGGCATCAAACTCAAAGAGAATGAGGTACTGTGTGAGGTACACGGTTTACAAAACAACTGCACGAGTCATCACGCCTGCAATGGAATTATTTAACAACTTGAAAGATGTTATGAATGTAAAAAAAAAGGCAGCACTCAAGCAGGAATGTTTACTGTGTCAGAGCATAAGTTTGGGCTTTCTGATTCCCTTTTATAACCCTGAAACAACCATAGAAATTATGCATCACAGCAGGCTCTTAGCCTACCCAGTGACGCAGTCAACTACACTGACGAGACAAATCCACTCCATGAAGCGGCCAAATCCTAACAGAGTTGTATATATCTAGGCCTCGTTGTTCAGTCTCAGTGGAAAGCAGCCCATTTTTAAATGTTTACAACAAAGGATAGAGACATGAAGGTTTTTGGTGGCTGTGTGTGACAGGCTTGTCTCATCGTGCGGGCTGAGGAAATGCTGTGGATCAGCGCCGTCACTCTAATTCAGTCAGTGGAGGTCTTACCCCACACCAGCTCCTGCCCAAGCATTAACCCACCACTTGATCTAGTCAGCTTGGCCTTCCATGGCAGTGATGGATCAGCGTGTGTTTAGCTGAGCCTGGGGCAGATGTTACTGTAACGACACAGTAGAGGCTCTTGCCGCTCACCACAGCTGTAGACTGGTTAGAAATGGCAGCGTAAGCATGTGTGCGCTAATGCCAAGAGACGTACCACACTGTGGGTGGGCCGCCTGCATCCTGCAGGGCATTTCCCGCCCTGCTTTAACGGGAACAGATAAGTGGTACTGTAGCGTAGTGTGTTGAAGGGGAGGAAAAGCAGCGCAAATCCAAATAGCAGGCTATGTGAAGCGTCACAACCTGAGGTGCTTAGGACTTTTCTGCCGACTCATCCTCCTTCTCTCCACCAAAATAATAAGATACATGTTTCTCAAATATATGTGTAGCTGGCCACAGAATATTTAGAAACCCACCGATCCTCATGGAGAAGGATTCAGATTTAATAAAGCCAATGGAGACAAGTTATTGGCGTAAAGTTATGGCAAAACCAACACCCAGTCAGTATAATGGAGAATTAACAGCAGTTGTGGCGTCTGATCAAGTAAATCTCATTACCATCTCAATTTCCAGAGCTTTAGCCGCAATGGCCTGCGCCCGGTGGGCCTTGAAGTCTTCCCCTGGTGTCAGCTTTGGCTCCGTGCTGGCAGCCACCGCCTCCTCCGTCTCCGTTACAGATGCAGGGGGGTTTTCCTGGCAGGCCAAAGGTTAAGGGTTAAGGCTCAGGTCACCAGGTTTAGAAACTGGTTCTGATTTCAAAGTCTGTAACAAAGTTGAAGAGAGCCGTCTTTGCTCTGTTGCTGGTGTTGTGCTCCTGTTTCTGCACATGCCTCATTATGCTTGCAGCATGTCAACAGTAAACAGAAATGCTTTGCCACATACATCTCTCTGATCAAAGGGTCCTGACAGCCAAAGATGAAAGTGAAAAGCCTGTGACACAAATGCATCAATCTGCTGCACTTACAATTAAAGGAAACATTAACAACCTACATCGGCCTGAATCAAAGAAAATATGTTATTTCCTTTTATTCCTGCATCTTATTGTAGACTTGAAAGAGTCATGATACCCTCACTTTCTCCACCTACTGCGTGATTTTGAAAAATGCGGCATGAAGGAGCGGGGAGAAAGGGGAAGGGTGGGCAAATGGGAAAGATTGTACCATGTATGGTGAGTGCAAAATTCTGTACATCACCAAAACACCAGTATGCAGTCAAAGGTTATTCAGCCACTAGTTGGCGACAGCCAGGAGTTGCACAGAAAATCCAGGAAAAAATCAATATGTGATGTATTGTGGTTATGAATCGGACGGATGTGTTTCAACATAAAACTGCCATGAACATTGATTTAACAGCTGAAAAAAGTAAGTTTAAGATTTCATACACCCCCTTCCCCAATTAACAAAGTCCTGGGACTGTCATCCAGGAAGTGAGACACACTTAATGAATATTTCCGTGTTCATCGCGTCCATGTCAAACCACAAGAAAAAGGGAATTATAACGGCCATGAACATGCATGACCTGTTTTGTGGGTACTACAGTGAATCACATAAAAACTATCTGTGGCAGATTCCATTTGCCATGCTGGGCAATAAATTTGTGTTTCTATTTTATGAAGTTACAGTTTAATCATTGTCACTGTATTCTGTTACGGCTCTAGACTGCTCACAATAAAGCTCATTTCTTTTTCCAGCCTTTAAAAACACCAGATACTACTGTATTTTATCCTATAGTGAAAATATGAATGTGATGGTGATGCTGGTTCAGAATGCCTTCACATGCTGGTCCTACCTTTGATGATACTGAGCTGTGAGGAGACCCCTCCACGGAGTTGCTGGAAGTGTGGCCGGTAAGTACGCTGGATTTATCTGTGGGGAAAGAGTCATGAGGAACAGCAGTAAGCAAACCGGCAGACAATCAACCTCAGATGCCTATGGTAAACAAAGGAACTGTGGACAGGGGAGCCTTTTTTTTTTTTTAAAGGCTAATGTAAAGAACACATCAGGACCAAAACATTCCTTTATTTAATGTTGCTCTGTATTAAAAACACACTGGGGAACAATCATTTATGTTCTACCGTGAGCCACCAAGCAGGCACTCACTTATTATTGTACAGTGAACAATGGAGAGGACAAGACGCTATGAGGCAGTTGAACAGTATAAATCGCTGTTTATTTTATACGCTCTTGCTGGAGCTTCCCACACAATAGTGGTCGAGGAGTTCAGCTGTGGCTAAATTGAAATATTGTGCTCTGCCGGCTCCAATATGTCTATAAAAAACAAATATGGCCAAGTTGTAGATGTTTGTTTTTATTTAAGGAATCTCCCATGGCGATGAGACTGAGCCAAGGTAAAATTAAAAACACTTGGACTTGTGATTTTTTCTTCTCCTACTAACTACAGGGCTCGCAGGTTGTGAGACACCCAGTGAAACTTGGAGGTAGTTCCACAGCAATGTGCAGTACCAATGCACCCAATATTTGTGGCTGCTAAAAGGTAAATATCATTAGCAAGTAAAAGTCCTATCTAGATAAAAGATAAAATAACACATTTTGACTGTTTCCATCATCTTCAAAAGACCATACATTTGTCTAAGGAAAAGCTGGTAATATACAGGTAGTGTTACAACACCTAGAGCCACACAAATTCTGTGGGAAAATAATAAGACAATAATTCAAATGATTAGTAACAGATTCATAGGAGCAGATGCTCATGAATTGCAAATTAAAGAGAAGCGGGGAGTGTGGAGCCTATGCAAATTAAATTAAATTTATAGCATAGACAATGCAGATTATATATTGAAACTCAATAATATGTAATGAAGCAGAAATAAAGACCAGCCTGACTACTGTTAACAAAAGTCTATGCAAACACTAAAGCGGTCTTGGATAGTGGGCCATTTCGTTTAACTCTATTTCAATGAGTTCATTGCTTTGTTCAGTTACTGTAATATCCAATAAGTTACACAATCCAAGTATTGTTTGAAAATGCAAACTGCATTTAACTTACCTAGGAGTCATCTAAGAAGGCTAACAACCTGAAGTCTACGCTGAGGTACAGCCAACAGGCAGCTGGTGAGTGGGCACACAGCCAACATTCTTTTC
>OMOV01055452.1:0-10251 GCA_900312565.1 Beryx splendens | reverse complement strand
AACCTTGGTTGATGGGATACGTCTTGCAGACCCGTATGCATTGGCGCCAAGTCAATGGTTAAACGACGAAACGAAATGGCCAAGCCTTCAGTGGACAAAAATACATAATTACCTGATCGACACTCCAAGTGTTTATACCCGGGAGAAGTTAAAGGCGTACAAGTCTCTTGATGCATACAACTTTGTTCTTTGTGGTCATGTCCATGACATAAAATTCCATTATTACCAAGTTGAAAGCTTTGTAGTGATGAAGACTGAGGGCAAGAAGATGGAGTTGTACAAGGCCTGGGTTATAAGACCAACAACTGTATTCTGACGGCAAACTGCACCTGCATGGCTGGGTATGTAACTAAGGTTAATTTATTAAATTATCTTACCTTTCCATTATTACTTACCCAATTCAGTCAGTCAGTGTCATTAATTTAATCTAACAAAATGTCACTGCTCATTTGCTGCAATCATACAGCTGTGTTTATAGACATATGTAGCCTAAAGCACCATTTGATGTTTAATGTCATTACATCTCCATCCCATTTTCCTGCAGGCTAGGGTCATGCTGCAGTCATGCAGTTGCACTTATGTTCAAAGTTGAGCTGTGGGTCAGGATGGGAAAGACAGAGAAGTCTTGTATTTCAGGAACTAATATGTGGATCCACACTTCCAAGAGAGAGGTGAAGCCAGCCAGACTGAGTGAAATCAGCTTCAGAAAGCCTAAGAGGACAGACACCCAAGTGCAGCCAGCCAGAGCAAAGCGTAGAAAGACCAATGCCAAAGGTAACTGTTATATGGGTGATATTTGGTGTATTATTATTATTGAGTATTATTAAGTATTTTAATACTCTATACCTGTCTAGAAATGTAGACACAATCTGAATGTAGATAAGATCAGATCATGGACATGAAACAAGCATGAGTACTTTAAAAATGAATTGCATCATGTAAAGCCATTAGTATCACACAGAATTAATGTAAAGTCTTAAGTTATTACCAGTGCCATGTAACAAGTTAATGACAGATGGAACCAACTTTGGTTGCAATTTGTATTTACAAAGTAAGTTATCGAACATGTATTTTATTATGTATTCAGAGCTGACAGATGAGGACATAGCAGAAGTGAAACTACTGGCACCAAAGGCAGCTGTGCTCACTAGCATGGACTTCAGTGACACAGATTCCGCATCAGAATCTGACACAGAGACCGAAGACCTGCCAGAGCCACTGGTAGCTTTGTATGATGCCGATCTGAGAGGCCTCTGCCCAGATGAAATACAGAAGAGGAGTGAAGAGACCTTTCAAAAAGTGGGGCAAAAATTAACTTATGAGCAGTGTGTAAACCTTGAGCTTACCACTGAAAATCAGGCCCAATCCCAGGCCTGGCACACACACAACTGGAAGGATAACAAGCACAGCCTTACATGGGGTATGCACTGTAGGAACAGAGACAGCTAAAACGAACCTAATCAAACAGGTAATGCACTAGAACAACAAAGACTTGTCCCATGTCCCGGCAGTACTTTGGGGAAAAGATATGGAGGATACAGCCAGAAGACAATACACAGAAATAATGAGAAGAAAACATCACAACTTTGACGTGAAACTCTGCGGTCTTGTTGTGCGGCCAGACAAACCGCATCTTGGGGCATCGCCGGATGGAATGGCAAACTGTACCTGCTGTGGGAGAGGAACTTTAGAGATTAAGTGCCCATACAAATACTGTGATGGTCTGACAGGGAGCAGTGAGAACACACAGTTTTGCTTAGACAAATCACTACACCTAAAGAAGACTCATGAATACTACCACCAAGTTCAACTGCACATGTTTGTATGTGACGTCCAGTACTGCGACTTTGTGGTTTGGACAAAGCAAGCTGTAATTATCAATCGCATAACCAGAGATGAAGAAATGCTGCAAGCAGTCCTGCCTAAAGTTGAATTGTTCTTCAAACAAAGTGTTTTGCCTGAGCTGTTAACACAGCATGGATCCACATACAAACACCTACAGTCTGCTCATACTGTGAAAGGCCAGACTTTGGAAAGATGATCAACTGTGCAAAGTGCAAGAACCATTTCCACTACATGTGCAAAAATAACAAGAAAGGTTGTCGATTGGTATTGTGAACAGTGAAAAACAGTCAGGATGAAATTTACTTGGAAACAAATTATTGCAGTACTAGCATTTTACATTAAAGCTCTTGAATGTTGAATCAATCTCATTTATGTGGTTTTCTAATACATATGTCACAACAATTGTTATTCACCTTTGAGTTTACTACATACTGGAAATGTAGATTTGATCATTTCCTGGCTTGATCCTCTAAACCACTTGCAAGTTATCTTCTAGGGACTATACATTTACAAAGGTTTGTTAAGGCTGCACACAGTCACCATATCATCTAACAGGTCCACCTGTGTGAGTGGAGTAACAGTTGTCAGAAGTTTGAAATTTTTCCATCTACTTATTACTCTTTCAATGTGTATTCTCACGTTAGACAAGCGCCTTGACATGTCCACTTCTTGCGCAGAGGGCTGCTTCCTACCCTTGGTAAAATGAGGGATTCTCAGGGTGGCACCATCTGCGGCAAGCTCATCTCTGATGGTAAAACCACGATCTGCTAGTATCTCATTTACCTCTAGAAGGTCATAAAACCCAGACTCAGCTGTAATTTGTTTATCAGAAACACGCCCACCCCAACCTGCGGACAGAAACGCAATGGCTCCTGCAGGTGACATACCAACCAAATACTTAACAGTGTTATGGCTCTTATAAGTTGAGTACGTTTGGGCTCTGGAGTTTAAATTTGTGGGTCTGTTGATAAAAATTTCGGTGCAGTCAATAATGCACCTGCAACGCTTGTATTTAGGTTTGAAATTTTTTAGCATATTCTTTAATATTACATGTTTGCTTGGCCACTTGAGAGGTTTTAAAGTCTCAGACATAACAGAGAGCCAACTTCTCAAAATTTTAGAGATGTCACATTCTGTAACATTAAATCTGAATGCAAGATCCTTGTTGCTGAGCCCTAATCTGAGTTTCATTAGGAAAACTAATAGATGGTCCTCCAGGCTCATAGAGCCACGCACAACCTGTACACTGTCTTTAAGTTTGTGGATCAACCACTCAAAAATGGCACTGGTCAGACTTGTGAAAAACAGAACATATGATGCATTGCTCTTGATAGAGCTAAAGGAAAACTGTGTTTCTGAGTGCTTCTTTTAGTTGCTCATTCTCAGATTTGAGTTTGGTGATGTCCGCACACATGTTGTCACACTCTGTAGAAAGCTGGTTGTACTTGTGTTTGAGATCATCATGGAGAACCTTTGGGTTCTCCATGATTTGGCTTCTGAAATAGAGATTAGATTATAGTTTAAACCACTCACCTTCTTAAAGATGCACTGTCACACTTGTTTCAGTTTAGATCATTTGGATTAAATGCTTACATCTGTTTAAAATAATCGCCAGCGCAGCCATTGCCCAGATATGAGTGAAATTTCAAAGCACAAATGTGACCAGTGCCGTCATGGGTTGCATTTGTCCTTTGACGTATCGCCATCATGCTGTGAAGTTTCACAGTCATATTTTCCATATCTGAGAAACAGCTACACTGAGAGAGATTAAAAAGAGTCAATCAAAAAATCTCAACTGAAAGTACATTCCTATAAAATTTATTAGAGAGCAACACACACAGCTCCAAGTCTTTGAACTGTATCGGGTGCACGTTTGCAGGAAGGATCAGAACAAACGTAGGAACCAGCACTCACAGATAAACATCTTTTTGTGTATTTAGGGCAAAAACAGACACGTTTCAAACCATAAGCCATCATCAGTGTCTGTAGGATCAGTGTCACACTGATGATGGCTTATAGATGAAACGTGTCTGTTTTTGCCCTAAATAAATAAAAAGACGTTTGTCTGTGAGTGCTGGTTCCTACGTTTGTTCTGTATTCACACTCTGCTGATTCTGACTTTAAGTGCCAAACAGACTCATGTTCAACTACTTTCACACAACACGGTTCTGCTGAATTGAACAAATATAAACGGGATAACCTGATTAATCCTAGTAGTGACTGCCCTACAGTAGTTAAGATGTTGTAAGTTACCAGTGCAAGGACCAGCACCGGGCTCCATGGATTCCAATGCAACCTCATCAATAACCTCTGTGGACTGGTGTCCATCATCTGGTGGTCTGGGTGGATTCATCCCTTTTTCTTTTTCTCTTAAATCTGATACTCAGAGAAGAGAGCAAGCAGTCAGTACAAAACAGTTAATTTGCTCGGTTGACCACAGGTTTATCGTGTCCCCAAATCAACACAAGTGTAAATCACATAGCATGCCTCAAAGGGCTTCACAAGACAATGTAGAAATAACAGAAACAATCTGGTCTAATAGATAACATTAATCTTGGCAAAAATATATACAGTAGTGACATTAAATTACTCGTCGTACCTTCTCTACACTTCGAGGCATGTAATGTGATCCCAGTGAGCAACTAAATCAGGCGAAAGTGACCATATTTACCTCTCAAGTTTTGCATCGCCTTTATTGCACTGAGTTGAGTAGGAAAAGAGAGATGGGACAAAGTCGGGGCTGTCGAAGTCTATCGATGCCTCTTCTGTACAAATAAAATTTATTCTAGTGACTGACAGTAAGATCATAACGTTATTGTACAGTTAACATTAGCCTGCCCTGAGCTTGCCATAACATGTAGCCTACTAGAAAATGTAGCAAAATTGAACCATGGTAAATTAGCTACTAAGATAGTTCGACTGAAACTGCTACATACATTTATTCTGTGTGTGAGTGTGAGTTGACGGTATTTGGCAAAACTTAAGAACTTTGTTAACAAATTTTCGATTCTAGCATCCCACTGCACAAGAGGACATGTTTACCACTCACGGCACTTTTTGCATCCGTCATGCGCAGTCGAAACCGCGTGACGTTAGTGTGACGTTGTCTGATAATTCACCGATAGGGTTAACCCTAACCCTCGCAGACTTGACGTGATGACGTTGAATATGTCACGGTACGTACGACTGAAGTCCGCGGGGCTCAGTCCAAATGAACTGGATCAAACAATATCTAAAAAATCCTACATCAATTTGGGATTTCATCTTTCATCAAATTTTTTCACACTTAGGTGGTCTAAAATTTGTTCTGCTCTGTAACTACAGTATTCAAATAATCCCACTTAAACTTTCCAACTTTCATCAACAGGTAGACTACTATTGGCATGGGCGCTGATTTACAAGCACATTTTTTTCCGCAGAGATGTTATATCTGGAACAACTGTAATATTTTATATAAGAACAAGTCATTATTTTATGATAAATGGTTCAACAATGGTTTAATATTAGTGAGTCAGTTGTTTAATAAAGAAGGGTTCCTGTACAACTACTCAGAGTTTCTCGCCAGGTTCAATATTCCAGTAACTCCAAAAGAATTTTCTATAGTTTTTGACGCTATTCTATCTGGTATATGCATGTTATTTAGGAATGTTGACCACTCTGGGCCCCTGTCAATATCACCCCCTGACCCAATACAATCTCCATTAGGTAAAGTTTGCTTTTCTTTTAATAGAGGTATGATGAACTCCATAATAAGGGCTTTGTTTCAGGATAACATGGTTTCTACTCCTACAGCAACATTGGAGTAATTTTGTGAGTAATATTGACTGGAAAAAAGTCTGGTCCTTACCAGAAAAGTTTCTTTTAACAAATAAGGTAAAAGAAGTTTCATTTAAGTGGATCCATAGATTCTATCCAGTAAAGCATTTCTTACAAAAGATAAAGAGTGATATAGATGTAAACTGCTCTTTCTGTGAATTGCATCCTGAAACTTGTTCCCATTTATTTTGGTCTTGTAAATTTACATATGAACTGTGGAAGGACGTTAATAATTTCATTGTCAGCAATATTCACTCAGATTTCACTTTTTATTACAGAAATATATTTGGTTGCAATGATTATATCAACAAAAACAGTAATGCATTTTTCCTTATTAATCTAATTATGCTTCTTGCCAAGTTCCAGATTCACAAATGTAAAGTTACTCACAAAAAAAACTAATTTTCTTGTACTCATGAAGGAAATGGAACTACACATTTCAACGATCTCTTCAACACAAAACAAAAAAGCAATCAAAACGATGAATGTATGCAATAGTTACATGTTTACGTGAACTTATTGTCATACTCTCACGTTTATTCATTTATACTTTATTATTTATACTTTATTTTAAGCTACATTTGTCTTGTCTTTATCTTTCTGTTTAACTCTTCTTTTTGTTTTGTTTTCTTAATGTTACATCAATGTGCACATGTTTCTCTTCTCTGTCAATACCATGTAGATTGACAATTTGCAATAAAGTTTTGAGAAAAAAAAACAATAAAAAAAACCTTTACACTTACAAAACGTCACCACGTTTGAACAAAATGTTGTACAAAAACAAGTTGCATAGCTAGCATTTTCCAATAACTTTAATACTTACCCTCACACGTCGAGTGGTGCTGCTGCTGCTACCATGTTCTAACGTTTTCGTTGTGTCCAATAGCTGATTTCTCAGTTAAACAGCTGTGCTCAATGTGCCTGAATCTGATAGGTTAATGACATCCCTCTGTCAGTATCTTAGCGTGCTATTGGTTCGGCTGATATAGTAGGCCGCAGCGTTTGCCTGCAAATTTAATGAACTTTAGACTGATTTTGGAAAACTGTGCAAGAATTAAACAGAATCTGATTGAGAATGAAATAATCTTCACAACTTTAGAAATCCAAGTCCTCCCTCAATGGGGATCATTATTTTCTAAAACTAAAGCACAGCCTCGGCCCACCGCCTAAGCGTAAAGTCTATTGCTTTTATGTGCTTGTATTTTTTCAGCACTATTTATAGCAAATAAACTATGTTTTCTGCATGGTTACTCATCTTTTACCTATCAGACTGTTAGGCTCATGTAGATAAATCGTGTCCTTAACATTACTGCAGATCTTGGTAGAGTGACAACTGTCACCAAACTGGACCTGACTGCTGCATCCATCCATGTTGTTTAACTGACTTACTTGTGGGCAGAAACATTTTTTGACCATGCTGGCTTATATATTTATTCTGTGAATATTTCAATGCAATGACATAAAATCATTTACAGAAAAGTAATAATTTGGGACAACACAACACAATAATGCAGTTTTACAAAAGTGGACAAAAAAGAGAAGAAAATGTCAAGGTGATGTCTGTTAAATAGCAGGCAGATTCATCATGCAATATAAAGGTTTTGGATTACCCATTTTAGTAACAGTAGTATTTCTCTCTGGTAGAATATTTCCTCTTTTGTGTACTTCTATTCGAGTTTATGAATGGTCAGACACCAGTATTTGTCACTCTGGGTATGTGTACTCACCACCTAATTTTCAATTTGAAAACCTTTTCTAAAATGAATCACATTTCTACTTAAAAGTGAAGACCAAAGTTTTAAAAAACAAAACACTTCACAAGCTGATATGCCTGTGCTCCATGTGATTCTTATTAAATGCTATTAAGAAATGTAAAGTTTAAGTAAATTAATCTAAGTTGTGGTAGCCATGTTTCCCAATTGTCATTTCTTGCTCATTGTCCATCACGGTTACAAATTTGCAGTAGACCACGTCCTAATTTTTATAAGGCATCTAACAGTGTATCAAGATACTATCAGGATCTGTGTTTGGTTTATAATTCTTATTGAGTGGGTCACACAATATATATCTGAACTTTTACATCCATATGCAATTTATATCATAGAACATAGACTGCCCTGGTACTGTCACAGTCACATTTTCAATCACTTATTACATTTCAATTATCAAGGTGTTTTACCGAGAGGATGACAGATTAGGGGGCAGTACAAACCTCTTGTCCCTGGAATGATTAACTAATACAACCCACCCTGTACTACAAAAGAGAAATGCTACATTTCAAAACCACAACTCAGCAGCATTACCCTTTAATCTTCTCAGTGCCACTACGAAAACTTGCAGACAGCATCTTGCTGCAATTAATTATTCATATTTGATACTACCACAATGAAAGACCTCCTTAAAATATTTCACTTTGGCGTAACATTTTCACCTTTCAGCAAACTCAGCTCCATCAACTTTAGCGTCTGACAACTTCTGCCTTTTGCTGTCCTGGAAATACACTGGCACTCTGACTTCTCCCAGCTTCCAATATTGATTGCAAGTGTGTAAAATTACTTCTTTTATGACTCTGAAAACAATTAAATAATATTACCTGGGAGCATTTAGCTATGTCCATTTATCTATTTTTGAACTGGGTTGTCAAAACAAAAGTCAGTAAGTGGTGGTGACCACCTGTCCCCAGTGCAGCCGATACTGGTAGCTGGCTGTTAATCAACTCCTACGAAGGTGTTCATGCTAAAAACTGAAAATGTTCTACTCAAGAGAAATGTCACTTTATTTGGAAATATGCCCAGTTGCTTGCCATGTGGTTTGAGCTGTTTCTTTATTATTTCTAAATGACAGTATTAGGGAACAAACACTACAAACCAGCGAGTTTGGTGTCAGGGCTGGGTTCAATCAAGTCAAAAGTATATTTTCATCAAGATTCACTGAAAAAACCTTTTGTAAGAAGAGGTTGTCATATCCAGCTTATCAAAAAACTGACTGAGACCAAATAATCTAGCATTAGTAAATCAACTGCAGCTTCTCCTTTTTTTAGTTGATTTTGTGACCTCATACCAAAAGGTTTTCAGTATTTGAATTTTGAAGAAAATCCACTTCCTGTTGCTTTGAATGAAAATTAATTAAAGCCCCAGCCTATCTTGACATGACTGCTGCTTGTGGCTGTTTGGGCTTGTTTAGCCCATGTTCTGGCGGTTTCCATAACCTCTTCGATGAGTGTCTTTCCAGTCGTCCCAATCTCTGGCTTTCTGCAGGGACTCCTCGTTGTCGTTCTCAACCCTTTTCTCTTTCTCTTCTTCCTCCTGCTCCTTTGCGTCAACATTCTCCTCAACAGCAACCCTCCTGGGTATCCCCTGGTCAGGCAGGCCTCCATGTTTCCGATGTTGTTCATACCACTCATCTACCGTCACGGTGGGAAGGCTGGGGTAACCAGCTCCAAATACCCGTGCCTGTGGATCACAACATACAGAATTACACAAGAGCCTCTTTCACACATGAAACCTGTAAAATTGCTGTTTTGATTTTTCCGGTAAAAGTAGCAGTTCTGTTGTTCTGACAAGACATGCCTTTCCATAACGTAATGCAAAAGACTAAGACATATGCACAGATTTTATTTGTTTATTTTAGTTCAGTAACATGATGCAAATTCATGTACTCCTGCAACGGCTTCTGGACTTAGGGGTTAACGGGGGCCTTGTGCACTGGGTCAAGGTTTTTTTAACTGACCGCCCACATAGAGTCCCTGTTAAAGAAGTACTCTCTCACGAGGTTGTTTTAAACACAGGGGCCTCACAGGGCTGTGTTTTATCTCCAGTACGATTCTCTGTGTACACCAATGAAATGACACTACACAACAGCAATTTCAAGCTATTTAAATATGCTGATGACATAGCTTTAGTGGGTCTTTTCCATAAAAATGATGATGTCTTTGATTATTTTGCTCAGGTTTCCAAGTTTGAACAGTGGTGTAAGTCCAGCTCATTGTTAATTAATGTTGGAAAAACAAAGGAATTTATTCTAAACCAAGCAGATCCACTCTCATCACTGATAATGTGTGACCAAACTGTGAAAACTCTCAACTGTTTGAAGTATCTGGGAACACACATACAGTTAGGTCCATAAGTATTTGGACAGTGACACAATTTTTGTAATTTTGCCTCTGTACACCACCACAATGGATTTGAAATGAAGCACTCAGTATGTGATTTAAGTGCAGACTTTCAGCTTTAATTCAAGGGGTTTAACAAAAATATTGCATTAACCGTTTAGAAATTACAGCCATTTTTACACATAGTCCCCCATTTTCAGAGGCTCAAAAGTAATTGGACAAACTAAAACAATTGTAAATATAAGGATTCTTTTTAATATTTGGAGGAAAATCCTTTGCAGTCAATGACTGCCTGAAGTGTGGCACCCATGGACGTCACCAAACGCTGAGTTTTCTCCCTTGAGATGCTTTGCCAGGCCTTTACTGCAGCCTCCTTCAGTTGCTGCTTGTTTGTGGGTCTGTCTGCCTTCAGTTTTGTCTTCAGGAAGTGAAAAGCAGCTCAGTTGGGTTGAGATCAGGTGACTGACTTGGCCATTGAA
>OMOV01055449.1:15818-27200 GCA_900312565.1 Beryx splendens | reverse complement strand
TAATTTGTCACCCATTAACTCCAGCGATCTTGACGAGGTGATCCAGCAGCTTAAGTCTTCAACCTGTTCTCTTGACCCTATTCCCACAAAACCGTTTAAATGTGTCTTTCACTGCCTGTATGAATCAGATGATCTATTGCTTATTATTAATGCCTCCCGACAGGCTGGTGTTTTCCCCACTTCTCTCAAATGTGCTGTTGTCGCTCCCTTACTGAAAAAGAATAATCTAGACTCATCCATGACTAGCAACTAGAGACCAATTTCCAAGCTTCCTGTCATTAGTAAAATCCTTGACAAGGTTGTCTACAAACAACTGCACAGTTATGTATCCCTCCACAACCTGTATGACGTGTACCAGTCGGGTTTTAGAGTTAATCACAGCACTGAAACTGCTCTTGTCAATGATTTAAAGATCAACAGCGATTCAAACAAACTTTCTGTTCTAATATTGTCAGACCTGAGTGCCGCTTTCGACTAGGGCTGCAACTGATGATTATTTTCATTGTCGATTAATCTGTCGATTATTTTCTCCATAAATCAATGAGTTGTTGGGTCTATCAAATGTCAGAAAATGGTGAAAAATGACGATCAGTGTTTCCCAGAGCCCAAGATGACGCCCTCAAATGTCTTGTTTTGTCCACAACCCAGAGATATTCAGTTTACTGTCATAGAGGAGTAAAGAAACCAGAAAACATTCACATTTAAGAAGCTGGAATCAGAGAATTTTGACTTTTTTTTCTTAAAAAATTACTCAAACCGATTATCAAAATTGTTGGCGATTAATTTAATAGTTGACAACTAATCGATTAATTGTTGCAGCTCTACTTTCAACAGTGTTGATCATGACATTCTACTAAATAGACCTGAAAACTGTATTGGCTTATCTGGACCTGTTCTTCAATGGTTCTCATCATATGTAAAAAGAAGGACTTTCTCTGTAACTCTTGGCAATTTCACATCTGAAGAAGTCAACATTTTCTGTGGGGTCCCACAAGGGCCAGTTCTTGGTCCACTGCTGTTCAATCTATACATGCTCCCTCTTGGTACCATCATACGGAATCACAATGTATTCCTATGCTGATGATACACAGCTGTACGTCTCACTTTCCGCAGACAACCGTAGTCCTGTAAATGAACTTGTCAGATGCGTCGATGACATCAACCACCGGATGTCTCAAAACGTCCTACAGCTTAACAAAGACTGAGATCCTGGTAGTAGGCCCTAAAGCACAAAGGCAGGAGACCCTATCCATGTTGTCGTCCTTGTCACTAAAGCACAGTGAGCATGTCAGAAACCTGGGTGCTATTATGGATGCCAACTTTCAGCATCGCATCACCAATATTACGAAGACAGACTTTTATCGTTTAAAAAACATTTCCAAACTTAGGAGCTTCCTGTCCCAGTCTGACTCTGGGAAACTGGTCCATGCATTCATTTCCATCAGATTCGATTACTGTAATGCCCTTTTTGCAGTAATCTTCCCAAAAAGACGGTAGGTAGGCTCCAGCTCATCCGGAATGCTGCAGCCAGAGTGCTAACTGGGACTAGGAAAATAGAGCACATTACTCCGGTACTGAGAACACGTCACTGGCTCCCGGCACAGTATAGAATTGATTTCAAAGTATTACTGCTGGTTTACAAGGCCCTAAATGATATAGCTCCTAAATACATTTCCGACCTGCTGACTGGCTATAAACCAGTCAGATCCCTCAGATCATCAGGCACGTGTCTCCGAAATATACCTAGAGTTAAATCTAAATCAGGTGAAGGTGCGTTTAGTCACTATGTTGCTGTTCTCTGGAACAAACTACCTGATGACCTGAGATCTGACTCTATCCTCTTTTAAAAGCAGTCTTAAAACATTATTTTTTGGTAGTTAGTGTGTGTATGCCTTTGTGTGCGTCTGCTGTAGCCCGTGTGTGAGTGCACAGTGTGAGTGAATAGGACAGGGGTTATGAAAAGCTGTAATTTATGTATGTGTCTGTGTGTGTTGTATGTGTGGCTAAAAGGTTATTTTATTTGTGTGTGTATTCTATCTCCTTATCTGTTTATTGTTAGTATTTTGCCTTTTTATGTGAAGCACATTGAACTTACCTGTGTATGAAATGTGCTATACAAATAAAACTGAATTGACTTTTTAAAAGTTAAATAAGCAATCGAGTTTTCATGGCAACATAAAATTTTACATCTGTCTATTCCAGAAAATAGGACACACCCATTTCATCTCAGTGGCGTAGTCTACTGCCATGAATTAGCTGTATACGAGAAACTCAGCCAGAATGTTGACCCTCTGCTTCACTCGCCCTCTTTACTACTCGCCCTCTTTACTTTCTTTCAATCCAAGTACACAGTGATAGCATGTGTGGGAGGGAGCGGGGGGGGTGGGAGGACCAGATGTTTTTCAACGGAGATAAAGAGGCCTCTAGATGGATGCAATACGGTGTGCGACTCCAATGACCTCCGCTGGTTGTGTTGTGTGCGGCTGTTCACTCGGTCTCTCCTGTCTCAGCATTCATCAGTGGACTTGTATAGTAGGTTGACCCCCTGACCCGCGCGAGCTGATATCGTCCTTTTCATTCCAGGCGTTGTGCCACGGTAGCTGTGAAAGGTGGTTAATGAACTGCTTTGTGGGGAGCGAGGGGCTGTGCTTGCCCATCACCACTCATCCCTCCTCCCCGTTTCTGCATCACTTTCTTATTTACAGCCATATCTCAGCTGTTTTCTGCTGAGCTATGGCGTTTTCTCTGAAATGGAAAGCCCTGGAGGTGTGAATAGTTCATCTGTAGAGAGATACATCATTTGTTGGGATTTGCATGTTATAAAAGAGTGTGAAGAACACAAAATGTATTATATTTCAGTAGGAGAGTAATGGTATTTGGTACATACATACATACATACAGGTGCTGGTAACAATCCTAGTTAAATGCATTTAATACTGATGATTTTACACATTAATTTTTGTTAATGGTCAGAATGAATCATATGACATTAAGAATCTGAGATAAAGAAAATGCTTTTTGTTGGATGATAGCTGAATTATAAGGATATAATGTAATATCCCAGCATAATATGGGTGAAGCATGAAATTATATCTATCGGTCTATAACACCAGCCGCTGGTCAATGGCTCTTTGTTGCAAGCTGCAGGGGGTTTATTAGATCACAGCATCACATTGTTGATTGATTGACTATTGATCAGTTTGTGAATGAATAGGAGACCTGAAATAGAGGAAATAAAAGCTTTTTCAAGTACATTGTTGAATCATCCTACATTCCTAATGTTCTTTTTCATGTGGAATGATTTTCCTTTGTGCCCCACAACGATTGACTCTTTGCAGCCAGCTTCCTAGATTTCAGTGTTTGCACTAGAATGCAGTGTCTTGGATTTTTGTGAGTTTGCTTCGTGCAGACAGTGTTGGTTACAGAGGAACCCAGAATTTCAATATTTGAACCCATGCTGAAGATCATGGGTAATAACGGGTAATTTAATACAGGCAAATACACTTAGCTTCTTTTTGACTTTTGACATGGTGGACAGAAAAGCAGTCAATTTACTGGTAGCAATTTTGGAACAAGCACAGAGGGAGCTGCTCTGTCGCTTTCACTGAATTTTACATTACTTTCCACAATTTACTAGACATGTACTCCTACTCATAGTAACTTAACAGTTCTATTCTAACAAATTGCTTACATTTGTCTCTTAAGTTGGAATGCCAAGATTTTTTAAAAATGATATTTCTAAGATTTTCATATTAAATGGACTCAAAGTCTGAATGGCATGGTACTCTCTGGGTGCAAGAGATAGCCCCTGATTAGACAATTGTCTCGAATGACGGAAATCTCACACAGGGGAAGGATAAAAATTAAAACCTAATCACTCAGTGACATTTCAGGAAAGGCTATTTTCTGTAATGACATCATCTGGAGCTCTTTTCTCAAAGTTCATGGCCCAGCCTTGTAAAACCAATATCCTGTGCCTCCTACCTTTAATTCTACAGCTGCAGCTCTCATCCTGCTGAGCCAGATCTAGATGTGCCGCACGGCACTATGCTATGACATTGTGTCAAACAAGTTTGAACAGTAACAAGAGTTTTATCACATAATGAGTCATTGTCAGCTCTAGAGCCATGTAATAGAACTATTTACCCTTTAACGCAGTAATAGGTGGCCTGGGTGTTTGTGATATCTCTCATAATAATATTAATACTACACATCAAACAGCCAGGGGCCTGGCAGGTATACCGCACCTCTATAGCCCAGAGACTGAGCCCAGATTGCTGACATTCATCTAAGTAAACATAATATTTCTAGGTCCTCCATCCAAATCTCTACACAGATATATTATTAACCACATCATTTCATCTACATTTAGCAGCAAGGCTAAATCTAAGAGTGATTAGCCCTGTTGTAGCTTTTCTTCACTGTAGTTGCCAGTAAAGTTTAGAATTGATTTTAAGATTTCACTGATCAGCATCCAGCATTAGAAGGCCATGGTTGTTAGTGGCCAGCTCCCAGGATGAATGTGTGCAACTGTATGAATGTGTTGCTGAAAAACTGCACACATGCTCATTAAACCTTCTCTAGATACATATAAGCTAAAAAAAAAAACAACTCCAGCTTTGGATCTAAATTAAATTAGAGATCACATCAAAAGCTTGTCAGATGTGTAACTGCACAATATACATCTACAAAGAAAAGTTCTCACTCTTCTTGATTTAAATATTTTGGAAGTTTGGAATACTCCCTAATGATAAAAGTAGGCATCACCTTTGTGAAGTCCTCTGAACGAATGACTCCTTTCCTCCTAAATTGAAAACCCATTCCGAACTGATATGTAGAGGAAATATGTAATATATAACTGCACTGGTGAAGCCGTGTCCTCGAGGACTCCGGAGTGATTTTATTTTTATTCATTTTTCCTGGTTTCTAAAGGCATTCTAATTCGTACCTCACATGGGGGCTGTTGCATATGTAGACAAGGGAAGGGAATAAACACAGTGGAACAACACCATAAATATATAATAACCTCTCCGTTGTTAAATGGCTTCGAGGTCTGAGTCTGGGCTCTTTCCTGAGCATTTAAATAACTCTCCTGAAAGGGACACACAGTGAACACTTCACTAACAATTTGTTTTAGAGAGATTTATAGGCTTTATAGGTTTATCTGTCCTATGGATGCTTTTCACTGCAGTAACAGATAGTTTTTGCAGCAGTACAGTAGGTTAAATTCCCCATGGAGACGCTTTCAAATAGCAGAGTGACCCACATTGTCGTGAAAGATGTACACTTAACTGATATACAAAACGGTATACGAGGAACGATCCTATTTGTTCGTTTTATTCACGTTGTCACGCAAATCCCCAAATTTCAAAGGGTTTTAGGGTACTGCTGTGTAAAACAAGCACAATTAATGGAGGACTTTAAGTGGTTGTTCAGAGGAGCAGAAAGTTGCCTGGAGAGGAGTTCCCAACAGTTCACACAGAAATGACATCAAAGCTGAATCGCTTGTTCCCACACAGATCCAAACGTTGCAGCACGAGGCATGCAGTCAAGATGAATCTTTAGTGAGATCGAGAGCACCGCAGTTCAGCTACACAGAACATATACTGCTCTGCCACAGCTGCTGTATTTCATCACAGCCGTGCCTCTTATGGTCTGAAGTTCAAACGTTAACTTAGGTTTTGTGTCGTAAGATTGGTAAGATTTTAATTTGTTAGAACGTGATAGGAGCATCTTGGATGTTGGCTGACCGCTGATGGAGACGATTTACTCAAACCCTATCCTGCTTTGTAGTTTTAAAGGTTTCCTCTTAGGTTTTACGTTTCCCTGCTGATACAGTTTTATTAGATTTTAACATTTATCTCAGGTTTTACATTTCCCTGCTGAAGCCATTTTATTAGACTGTGCATCAGCTCTGCAGGTCCTGGGTGGCGAGTTGGTGCTGGTGCGAGGAAAGCTCAAATTTCTGCTCTTCATCAACAACACCACTTGTTTACCTCTTTCAGCTGGGACAAGTCTTCACGTTACATCCCGGATTAGATTTTGTTAGTTGTTTTTTTTTTGTTTGTGTGAAGGAAACTGCTGGGCACCCGTGATCTCTCTAACCTCTAAGACTTTCGGACCTCTTTCTGAAATGAGCCTTTCTTTTTCCCACAGCGCAGCCGAGGGCATCATGAGGCAAATTCCGGTCAGTCAGTCAGTCAGGTAACGCTTAGAGAGATGCCGCTTCGTGAGATCGCCTCTAGAGGGCGTCTTTGATTAAGACTTGGCCTCTCACCTATCGGGCTAAATGCCACATTGACTCACGCATTCAGCCACACTCTACGCCATAAGTTTACAGACATATCAATTTACAGACGTCCACATCTTCTGCAAACCTCAAGTGTAGGCAACGTTATTACCTATGGAGTGTGACGTTGGTGGAATAGGTCATTTAACTGATAGACGTGTCGCGCTAGCCGAGCATTGCTCCCACACTGAGCCCCACTCTCTGCCGTTAATTTACATATATCTACGTCTTCCGTTGCCCAATGAACTTTAACGTTAGGTGATATTACCTGTGGTACCTAAGTGACGTTAGTGGAATTATTTAACCGATAACCATGTCGTAATGCTTGAGTGCAGTGAATTGAATTGAACACATGCCGTGGGTCTGTTGGATCTGTGCTTGTTTCTCCACTACATTCCTCTGTCCTCCATGGGGAAGGCTGTGACTGATGCCATTCTACCTGTTTTTCCCAGTTGTAGAGGTGAGGAGAGAAGCAGATCTAAAAATGTAGTGAAGCTTCCTCAGGTGTATACTGTAGATATACGCTGTCTAAGAAGTAAAACACAATTAATTGTACACGCAAAAAGTTTACGTATTCTTTCCTATCATTAGCAGGATATGGAAATAGCAGACCTGGTTTTGTTTTCACAGTGTTATTCTGAGAGTTGGGAGCAGGAAAGATATAGCTTTCATTAGCAGACATCTTCTGTTAAAGAGAAACCCATCCCATGGCCATCTCCCTCGCAAAGATAGAATCTAAAGAACCAAGACTCTAATCTGTAATGTAATCAAGACTTGACCTCAAAATGTACTGTACCTCCTATTTCATCTGTAAGGCACCGGCATCATTGTCAAATTGGCCGAAAAATCAGCCTCCTATTTAGGCTGTTTATGTCCATTCATAAACGGTGGCTCAGTGGTGTTGCCTAGCTACAGGAAGATCCTGGGTTCAGACCTTGGCCACTTGGCCCTTTCTGTGCTTACATGTTGTTGACATGGGTTTCTTCTGGGTGCATTGCAAGATTAAGAAAATAACTTTAACCGTTCTTTAAGTGTTTATGGCCAAGTTTCTGCTTGAGCAATACAATATCAGACATCTGTTTAGATTTGAACAGAATCATTTTTCTTGTTTAAGTAATTTTCTTTTGAGAAAAAAACAATTTAATTTGAAGTCCATACCACATCGTTTGCTACACATGTGCATGGGTTAACAGCCACTTAGACAGCCAATTAGTCTGAGCAGTTCTCATAATGCTGAAGCCAAACGCAAAACCATGTTTGTATATTGACCCTACTTTGCATGGATTTAGCATTTCCCCATTAAATGTCACGCTTCGCGGAGGAAAGATGGGCTCAATGAGCAAAACGCAAATTTAAGAATGGTATCTATTAATATAAATAAATGGTAACACTTTACTTTCCAATGCCCGTATCCCAGTGTGTTAATTTGTATTGGAAAAGAATTCTAAGTGCATGAAAATACAATAGAAGTTCCTGACAGAAATCTCCCTAATATATAATGTATTTCCAAGGGTGTAACAATAAAAGTTGAGCTGCTGCTCCTCCGAACAGAGAGCCAGCTGAGGTGGTTCGAGCACCGAGTAAGGATGGCCCCCGGGGTGCCTCTCTGCGGACGTGCAGCGGGTATGGCTGACTGGGACGGGACCCCGGGGCAGACCCAGGAGACACTGAAGGGACTTCATCTCCCACCGTGCCTGGATGCACCTTCCCCCAGGTGGAGCTGGAGGAAGTTGCTGGCAAAAGGGAAGCAACCCTGACCTTGCTTTAAAAATAGACTTGCAGCTGATGATGTAGCCGAGAAGAATTTTCGACAACCAGGTGGATGTTGCCCAAAATGTTATCCCAGTGTGAACATATGGCAGACCTGGGTGGCTGGGTGACTTAGTTCTTAGAGAGACTGTCCTGTAACCACAAGGTCACAGGTTCACTCACCAACACAGCAAATTATGTCCAACAACCATGTGTGCTGTTTCCTTGAGCAAGACACTGAGTCTTAAGTTGATGAGAACTTACCATAATAGATATTGAATACAACGTTTCTTCTACAGGCTTTTTATCAGCACACAGTTATCATTAATTGAGATCTCATCTTTCATGCTAAAGCAGATAAGCTAGCCCAGTTTTCTGCTCTCCCTCACTTTGTCCTGTCCTGCTTTTCTTTGTCTTCTCCAAGTTTAGTTTCTGATACAGGATGAGTAGTCGTGTGAGTAGCAGCAAGGACAGGAGGAAGGAGCAGTTGTGAAAAGATTCGGGACGTAGCCTCTGTGAAAGAGGCTGATGAGTGTCTAATCTTGGAAGTCACTCCCTGAGGGCCACCTGCAGGGACTCTCTGAATTCCCAATCACTTTAGATTTTGAATTTTTTTTCAGTCATCCCAGAGAAGATGAATTTCTTCACTTCTCTATGTCCCAGGTGGGATTCTGAGACTTGGAGTTATTCATGGTGCCTGTCTTTGCATGTTAATAGATGGCATCAATGGGTAAAAATCCATCAGCACAATTATGAATACTTAAAACAATTATCAAAATAAATTACAAAACTCTGGTGTCAAGAAATGTACAGGTATTTAATATATATGTAAGTTGTATTTTCAAAATTCAAAAAATACAGTTAATAGACTGTAAATTCCTGTGTTATTTCAACTTAAACATTTACTTTGGAAATATGACTAACATAAAATTTCATTTTAAAGTTTACACATTACTATACTGACAACATATCCATCACTATAGCAAAAATAGTATACGAGATCTGAATTTAATAGTGCCTATGTTTTATACAGTAGACGCATCTGTTAAAGTACTGTAATTTGAAATAGAAAAATATGGTTTTATTTGCAGTTGAGTATTTCCTCAAGAAGTTGTGGTTTGTGTGCAGAAACAAGAAGCAGCCCAATATAAATGGTATGAGGACCACTGACCTCACTGTGTTCGCAAAACTTAGAAGATCTATGTTAATATCATCCTATAGAACAACACGCTTCGTGAATCTCACAGCAGAAACATCAAATCCATTCACATCCCAGAGTACTACTCTGAATGTCCCTTATTCCCTCAGTGGACATTTTTCTGAACCATCGTATAGGAGAAAATGTTTGTTGCCTGGGGAATAGAGAAAGAGTAGGGCACTGGACAGGGATGTTGAATACAAAAGAGATCTCCGTTCTGCTGAGTGCTAGTCTGAATCAATGGACGTAGGCTGTGGGTATAAGCCTGCCATTGGCCCCGTCTATTAACGAATTCTCGGAATTCTCCTCCCCTCTGCTTCCGCTATCCGCTAATAGCTAAAGCTACTCCGCGATCTGGCTATCTGGGCACCGATGATCAAGTTTGTCTTTTTTATCAGTAAAAGTCGTATCACATAGTCGACATACATCTTTTACTGTTTTATGTGGCGTTTTCTTTTACGGGGATTTAGCCATTTTAATGCCAGGGCTCGCCTCCCCACGTGCAAATGTTCCACCAAAACAAGTTCCCCCCCAACACTATTTTGCAAGGGCACCATCGCCGGGCTTAGTGGTGCCCAAGACGATTGTGATTGGTTTAAAGAAATACAAACAAGACAGAGTGTTTTTCCCCCTACACCAGAATGATAATGGGTTCAGCCAGACCTTTCTCCCGCACTGGCACAGCACTAAAATGAAGTGTGGAGATAAGTCTGGCTATGCGAGACTAGTTGAGTGCAAACACATCCAGGCATTTCATTATGTTTCAGGCTTATTAATCATCTGTTTCAAATCTCCCAGACCTCTCATATAAGAGACGGGTTTTCATAGCACAGTATGATGGCACAGCAGACACTTGAGACGCAGAGGGATTTTCATGTCTACATTTGCAAAGCTTCAGTGGTACTTTGATGATGCATTCAGACATCATTGTATTCTGTGTGTTTTTTTACGCGAGGCTTGTGATGATAATTGAATAAGGAAGTCTTATCCAGTGTAACCAGAGGCAGGATCAGTCAAGTCTGAGCATTAATTGCACTTTTTTATGGCTCCCTTTCACTTTTTGTGGTAAACAAGTGCGTTATTGTCTCTGCAGTGATTCATTAATCACAGATGTGATTTAGTTCAAATCTCAAAACATTCTCAACCTGTATTTGGGATCATTTGCATGTTTAACGCACATAATAATTCAATTTGTAATGAGATAATTAATCACAGTTGCCAGTGCAGAAATTAATGATTGCCATTGCTTAACAAATAATGTAGGAACAGCATTGAGTGGCTTTCGGAATAGGGATGAACAATAAGTGCCAGCGCCCATCAAATATTTAATTCAGGGTTTTTTTTTTTTTTTGTTTTTGTTTTTTTTGCTAAGGCAAAGTATGAAAAATGAGCTATCTATTTGTGACAAAGGGTTGAAAATGAAATGGAACAGCCCACCCAGCTAGAATAGGAAATAAATTCTTATCTAGTATTGCCTGTCTGTTCTCTTTTTCAAGAGATACAAAGATTTATGCAAACTCTAACAAAGCAGAAATGGCTGCTGGCTATACTGTTTTGCACTGTGGTGTGCGTGCGTGCGTGCGTGCGTGCGTGTCGCGTGTCTGTGTACAACTGCATAAATGGACAAAAAAACAAAACAAAACAAAAAAACAGTGTTGGTTAGCTTGCACATCATACCCTGGGCTCTCACCAGTGTTACACTTGTAAATCAGAAACAGTGTGTAAAGGAAGCACCCTGGGATGTTGAAGTCCCAGAACACAAGCCCACTGGTGAAACTGGTGCTGGTAAGTGTGCAAGAGGTGGGACATAAACTGGAGGTCTAAACTTAAAAAGTAATAAGGTGCTTTTATCAAGACATAACTGTGCTTACACTAAACTACTTGAACGTTTAGCTACAAATATAACATAGTGACGCATCACATGTAATGCATAAGCCGGCTTCAGCAGAGGTTAATGCTTCTTACACAGCATCAGCATGGTTGATCAGTTCAGTTTCCCAAACCCCAAGCAAACAAGTCAACATGTTGTTCCTCAATGATGCAGGCGCCCCATGGGCCAATCAGTAACCACATGCATCATCCTTCAACGTTCCAGTAACACTTTATAATAATCATCCTTAACTAAATTTATAGTCAATATAACAAT
>OMOV01055449.1:4578-15798 GCA_900312565.1 Beryx splendens | reverse complement strand
AGATAATTTGATAGTCAACAATCAAATAATAATTAACCAAATTTATCATCAATATCAACATTAGTTAATTATTATTTGATTGTTCACTATCAAATTATCTTTTAACAGTTTACTGTATCATAACTGATAAGAGATGATAAAAATGGCTTTCTGATTAAGTGTTCAGAGGCTGTTATAAAGTTGCGGCTGGTGTTTATAATGCTTATTAAATTGTTATTAAATGATTTGTAAACCTTCAATAAATGTTTTTGGTCATGGGATGCAACTGGTGTTTACTGTAGTTATTAAATTGTTAATTAATGTTGCTTTACTTGCTCCTAAAGTATCAGTGCACACTGTTTGGGCCCCCATAAGTGGTCTTTAAAAGATAAACTATTTTGGTGCCTACAATAGAACTGCGTCTGATTTTTCTAATCATGTGGAATGCATTTATGAATAAACAAATATGTGAATAAATGAATGTCAGTGTGATCTTGCAATGCTGCACAGATATCAACAGGCTGGAAGATGAGAAAATGGGATTAAAATCCCACACAATGTGAAATTAAACCAAACTTTCTTTTCATTTATGCCTCAGTTTTCTTTGCATTAACTTTTCTATTGCTCTGATGTCAGGGCATCTAAAAAGTCTCACCTGACTCCATAACTATTGCAGTTCCATGAGACATAGGAGTCATCAAAGTCTTGATTAATAAGACACTTAGGCAACATATGCAGCAACATCTGTTACCCATATCCTGTGAACATCGCTGTAACACTTTTGAATCTAAACAGCAAAGGTGCCAGAGATTGAGCAAAGAGGAGGAAACATTGACTTGCTGAGACATAACACATTATTTTGATCGTTTCTTGATATGTCTATGAAAAGCATAATAATGCTGTCGCTAGGATTTGCTGGGTAAATTGAATGGCTTTTGGGATTGGTTGGTTGGATAGACTTTACTATGAAGTGGAGATATATTTCTCTTTGTTTGCTGCCGTAGAAATGCAATAACGTTTGATACTGTATTTGATGATTCATTGAGGATCCCACATATGTTTGGGCATATGTTTGATGTTTCGTGGGTACATAACTTTTCACTGACTTCCCTTCACCATACAGACACAACAAAGCCACATTCTGAACTTGGCAGGGCTAAGTGGTTGAGAAGATTAGCTCACACAGGAATGGCTCCTACGGTAGAATGTTTTTTTAATGGTCTAATGCTTATCTCAATACTCAAAAGCCGATAAATTTCAGATGCCGTGGTGTGTTGCTCATTGAACATTTCAAGGACTCTACATCCCGTAAGTGCTGCTAGTTAGCGTTAACAACATGCTATAGCCTGTAACTGACTGCAGACAGGAGTGACCTTGCTGGGCCTGCATCCCCAGAATGCCTTGCGGTCCGACATTTTATTAATTGTTTTATTAACATTTTTATTAATTGTATAATATACTGTAAATGTTAATTGAATTAACAGTTTTAGAAATAAAATAAAAAAATCTATTAATCAATCATAATCACTGAACTAGTCTATAATAATAAGGTTGGCACGCTGGAAGATTCATAAGGAAGTAGGGCTGCTGGTGGCTTTTTGTTAGAGAAAAATGAATGTATATGTAGAAAAAAGGTGTCAGATATACTGTGTGTACTAGCGTTCAATTTGCGCCAGTAAAAACTGTGAACATGGGGCACCCGGTGGCTCACCTGGTAGAGCGCACACCACAAAGGCTTAGTCCTTCCCGCGGCCAGCCCAGGTTCGAATCCGACCCGTGGCTCTTTGCCGCATGTCATCCCCTCTCTCTCCCTACCTTTCCTGTCTATCTACTGTCCTATCTAATAAAGGTGAAAATGCCCCAAAAAAAACTTTTAAAAAAAACCCCAAAAACTGAACACATCACAATTCGGCCTGAGTCAAAACAGCAATCGAGAACACATTACAAGGTATGAATCAATAGCAAAATAAGAAGATATAATCAAAACATGTTCTTGACTGATGGGGCTTCTAACCAAAACTGAAGAACAGAAAAAGCACAATGATACTGCTCATCAGCACAAACAGGCGTCAGTGGGTCAGCAGCATCAAAATAGAAACTAGTGCAAATCTGCGCAGTAGCAAGCAGCTTTGATGTGTAATCAATATTGCTACACCGTAGCAAGATAGTGATCCATACAGGTAGCCTGAGAGCCAGTGTAGCAAGATAGCGAAGCAAGATTGTGATCCGTGATGCTCGTTATCCTGATGCCGGTGTAGTAAGATCGTGATCCATGAAGGTAGCCATACAGTCAGTGTAGAAGATAATGATCCGTCACCTGTCATAGGACCAGTAGCTTCGGCATTTCATGCTGTGCACTAAAAACAACATATTATTGATCAAGCTGATTATTGATCATATGAATTGGATTTCAGTCAGTAAATTGCATTCATGCTTTAATGATACACAATTGCAATGTCAGTGGTCATTTCAAATTCACGTTTTGAAGAGCACATATGTACAAAAAGGGGTTGGGGTGAGGTTCATATATTGTTGGGATACAGTAGCACAATTAATCAGGAGCAGGATGAAGGAGTTCCTGCGTCCTGAACCCTCCTAAGGGTAAGAGGCCATGTTCCATGAAAGACATGGGACAGGTCAAGGGCAAAATTGTCCTATGAAAACCCAGCTTCAAAGGCTGTCCGACTTCCTTAGAGAAATTATTAAAGATAATTAATAATATATGTGCTGACGTGGAGAGGAGAATAGTAAATCAGTACTGAGTATAGGGCGGCACAATGGCTCAGTGGTTAGCGCTCTTGTCTCAGGGAAAGAAGTTTGATCCTCGCCTTCTGTGTGGAGTTTGCATTGTTCAAACTTTAGCCTCACCATATTGATCATGGTAACAATGGGTGGAGAGATCTCAGTGTGCTTTATGACTCAGCAGATTGGCACTGCAGTTAGTCACAGGGTCAAGCCAGGTTGTAGAGAGAGAAACCCTTTTTACTTGTTAGAAGCGAGGTGTCTTAGTGGCAAGAACACTGAAACTGTCACATAAGGGTGAGTTGCTGAAAATACGATAACAAAAAAAAAACCAACACAACACAATGGTTTTATTATGCAGGCAGCAATCAGTATGCCATGACGTGCTTTGTTTGACTTATCACAATGCAAGAATGGAAATCTACACTACAGGGACTCATTGACCGGAGGTTACACAGTGTCTCTGCACCTATCCTGAGGTAGTGATCTATCGTTCGTACCATAGTAAAACAACAGCAGTTCACAAGTTGGACCGGATGCGGTGCAGATAAGAAGTAAAGCATGCAGGTCATATCAGTCCTCTGAAAAGATATTTACCCTCACATGACTTTTTGAAGGCTGTACTTTTAAAACAATTGTTGATGCTTCAGGGCCAGTGTGGGAAAAAAGTCCTCCCTTTGACAAACCTCACTTGCACTAAGTCAGCAAAACAGTAGGCTGTAGGAAACCTTGGATCTCACCCAGGAACTATCCTCAGTTGTTTCTTAATTGAATGGAGGAGGACTGCTCTGTGTGGCTGAAGGTCGTGGCGAGCCTCAGTCTGGGGACTGTGCCGACTGCTGCGCGCCGCTTGGCTCTTTGCGGCTCCGATGAGAGCAGACAGAGGAACCGCGTTTGCCAATAAGTGAACTTGACAAACAGGTGTAAAACCCTGCTGCAAAATTAGACGCTACCAGCATTATTGTGTTGACTAGCACAGTCTCCTTCAAGGAGACTGGCAGCCTGAGGGATCAGAGGAATCATTGTTGTAGGAGGCTGGGTGGGTTTAACGAGAATCCCAGGGAGCTGGAGACGTCACATACTCTAGCACAACCACAGCATCGCTTGGATATTATTTCTCAGCTGTTGTTTTATCACATTTTATATAAGGGTGAAATGTCTACCCTTGACACCTGATGTGCTTAATAACAGCAGTTCTGCACAACTGTCAGCGCTCGGGTACAACTTCGGCTTTTGTCATCAACATCGTTATCTGACGCTCAACTGAAAATACACTGCTGACATATCTGAGTGTAAGTATTTACTGAAACAGTTCCTGTGCCAGCCAAATGCTTTTGGTTTTTCTTCCCCGGCAAACAGTACAGATGTATAATATTTCTGTACAGTTCTAATGAGCATCATTACTCCTGCATTGATGCCGTGCCAAATGAACTCATTGAATTTTTAAAAAGGCACAGTTATTTAAAGCAAGCGATTTGAACATTAAATCTGCATCAGAAATCTGCTTGAGACTCACATCGCAGCAATTAAGCATATTTCCCAAGCCCATTAGCAATTAAATGGATAAGGCTGGGGTGAATGAGGGGGTGCAGATTAAATCATTTCTATAAACTTGGGGGAAAGCATAATGCCATTACCTTCCCCTCACTTTTCAAGTCAGGTCATTACTAAATCTCTGGGAAATATCGGCTTGCTCTGTATAAAGTGATTGGGTCAAAAAGACTCTGCACCAGAGGACAGAAAGCCCAGCTGCTTTAGTCTCAGCCTGAGCAGATGTTATGCACACAGCATCCCGAAAATTGAAGGCATGAGAACAACCTACCTCTTCAGATCCTAGGAATTACAAGCCCTAAATTTGGCTGTGAATAGTGATACATCCTGAATTCAGTCACACTGTACAGCATACTGTATATATGCATATCCAACCCCTGCCAAGATATTCTCTCCCTGGCTGCATATGGCACATTCTTTATTTCAAAACACAGCAGGTCTTTATTTTTCCCTCAACCCCTTTTTGTTTGAGTCTGTGGGAGGGGATCAGAGGGGGACTTTGCTGAGGAATTAAATTTCTTGAGTCAAAGCGAAGAAGTGTTCTATTAGAGGAACCACACTGTTCAGGACTATCGCTGTAGTCCAGAGAGCGAGAAATCTCACAAACAGAAGCGTGATAAGCTTTGTCTGTCCTGGCTCTTGACAGAATGCTGAAATTCTGTGATTGTTGCAGCGTTGAAAATCCCTGAGGTGAAAAATGCAACACAAGGCAGGTTCACTGAAGCACCTCAGGCACTTATTTGGCAGACATGGGACTAGACATTTCATGGTAGACCCACAATACATGACAGCTGCAAAATTTAAAAATGCTGAGATGTGTTTAAAGTCATAGGTCATAACATTTACATCATGATATGATTTCACTGAAAAAATAACCTGCAACATATTACAACAGCACTTTCAAATCTAAAGCCCAGTCCTTTTTGTTTTCTGCTGCCATTTCAAGAGAGGATTTTTTCCCCTTTTCTATTTTCAGCAACTGAATTTTTTAGGCATATTTTGAATTCTAACAGAGTACACTTGAGTCAGGCTTTTTTTTTAGTTTTGGAGAGCTACAATATTATAGTACACAGTGATAATGGAAGCAGACCTCGCAGGTACAGTCATGCATGATGTCAGCAGGGATCCTCTATGATATTTTATCTGTGCGTAGACAAGCCCCCCTGGGAGGAGAGCTTGAATAATCCCAGTGGGTGGCACAGGGGAGAGATGGGGTGTGACGGCGCAGACCAGTGCCACTTTGATACTTCTCATTTATCGTGTATTCCAAGAAACATATGAACACGGCACAGTTGGGGAAAAAAATAATTCTTTTCATTATTACTGTCATCATCCTTGTCACGGGTTTTTTGTAAAATTAACAACTACGACATATACGCCACTCTTTGATATTCTGTAAGTACAAATGGCTAAATGGCTATTTTTCACTGTGCAAATAAATAAAAATAGAATCTAAAAAGAGACATCATTAACACCTTCCAAACACCGTTGAGCAACCCTTAAATTACATTCAGTCAGATCCCACCTCATGATGTCAAAGCAGTGTGAGAGGGAAAATAAGTCAAGTTCACACTTGTATTCCTTCCAACAGTGTGTGAGAGAGAGAGATGGAGACAGAGAGAGAGAGACAGTTCTGCCTACCATCAAAGTAGACAAAAGTGGAGCAAAGTTTAGGGGTCGGGTGTACCTTGGCCTGCTGTTACGTTAACTCGACAAGCCCGCTGACTGCTGCCAGTCCCCGGGGTGCAGACTGGACATGTGCCACAGACACTGTCAAGGTCCGTGTCTCTGTGAGCATCCCAGTAGAACATGCATTAAGCATGTCAGCCTCCAAGATTGATATCATTCAGTCCTCCCGGCCAATGAGACAGTGCAATTTGCACATGCTATTCCAGCTCAGAACAACACTACTGAATCAGAAATGCTGGGCGGACACTGCACAGTGTAATGGCATGGGAGAGCTGAAAAGCGTCAGTCCAGGAGGCTGTGCACATGGTCCATTACCACACACACAGATTTGCCTTTGCTATGCTCTTCTTTGAAAAGGACTTGAGTTAACAAGGCTACTTCTGACTGACATGTTGCTGCATCAACAGCCACAGTGAAGCACAGTTGATCCAGAAAGAACAAGAGTAAATTGGTGTTTTGATCTCAACAAGCAGTATGATATTTGTAAACAGCCAGATTGGTACAACTCAAACATATGCAAGCATAATGCAAATGAATTGACACGCATGGACAGTGCTTTACATTCATTCATTACAAGCTCTGCACTTGCCGCCTGGAATAATAAGTAGCACCCGTTTTGTGCCTGCTTTACCCACTGTGTCCTTGTGGCAGAAGGGAAGTTGGCGAGAGACTGCATGAGGCCAGTGCGAGGAGCTGTAGGTAGTGGTTACAGCTTGTCTGTGCTCCAACGCTGGCTACGGGGACAAGCGGTGAGCACAGTAGTGGCAGGATCGATGCTGTGCTGCAGCTGACCACATCAAAGGCAGCCGCTGTGTGAGGCGAGGGAGAGAGGAGGGGAGGATGTCACTTCCACAGCACTCTCTCTGCAGTGAGTGTTTGCAGCTACAGCAGCACTCTTGGCAGGTGAACTGTACTCCAGTGTAGCATAGATAGATAGATTTTTTTGATTGTAAATTTACAGTGAATAGATTAAGAAAGTCACATTTGCCTTCTGGGCTGTGATCCATTAACGTTGTTCTAACGTTCTGCTGGTTTAAAAGCGGGTTCCAGCACACTATTCAACATGCCTCCACAAATACCTCCATCTCAATAGGGATGCTCAAGGGTGACAGCATTTGTCAAAATCCCAACACGCTGAGGCGCAATGACAGACAGCACTTGGAAAGAGATGAGGAGAATTTCACTGACTTGTCAATCACTAGTTGAAAAGGCCTAGTCAAAGGCAACTATTTTCACCCCCTCATTTTTAACAAGAGATGATTGTTGCACTGCCACATAAAAAAAAAAAAATCCATTTGCATAGTCCACACAACACCTTTAAGCATAGGAGGGTGTTGGCTATGGAAGTGACGATTTTAATGGAAATCATCTTACATACTTACAGTCATACACATATTGATAAAAAGGAAGCAACAGAATATATTGTTTCTTTATCACGCCATTTTCCCCACGGCGCAGCCAAGGGCGTCACGAGCCAAATTCAGGTCAGTCAGTCAGTCAGTTAGTCACATAACATATGTCGCTTCATCAGATGGCCTCTAGAGGGCGTTTTTGACTTGCGATGCAGTGTTTCCCATACAGAAGCACAAAAGCAAAAGTTGCTCAGTGTAAAGAAATGGATCTAAATTGATCTCTAATGCGCCTGATGTCGCATCACGTCATGTCTGTAATTTGGAGATGTACAGACCAGCACTGAACTCAATCCACAGAGTCTCCCGGTGTGAAAACAAAAGTGAAACTTAACGTTCCACCATAGCTAAACTCGCCTGTGTTACTAATGTGATTTGTAAACAGTGACATTTATAAACGTCTTCTGCTGCCCTTCAAACAGTAACGGTAGGTAACGTATAGACCACCTTGTGGTATTTAAGTAACATTAGTGGAATTATTTAACCGATAACTGTTCTGCAGCGCTTCAGTGCGTTGTGTTGAATTGAACTGAACACATGCGCCGTGGGTCTGTACAGGATCTGTGCTTGTTCTAAAACACATTTTATTGGGAACAAAAGTACAGCTGAAACCCCTATTAGACTTGTCAGATTTACACATATATCTGAATATACATTGTATATTCAACAATATTCAAAACTCATGTTCCCTATGTCCGTTAACTCTTTAGGTGTCAAGGCCAATCAGCGCTACATATTATTCTCTGTTTTGGTCTTTTTGTTCAGATGAACCTTCCTATCAATAAAAAAGCATCATGCCTAGCTCAGTGGTCAAGCTCCTGGCAACAACACACATTGCAATATAAAGCCAGTTCTGATAATTTTGAACTTGAACCTGTTGAGTAGTAGTGGTACATACTAGTCCGTACGTTCATGAGGTTATTATAAATTATATGGAATTATTATATAAATCATATTCCAGCAAACAATTATAAAGTTGTCCACTTAGCTGATCTCAACTGGTTAATCTTAACTGGTTACTCAGACAAGATTAAGCATACATTAAGTCTAAATGACATCAAAATTCTCAAATTCTAGACTATTTTCGCTGACAATATCTTCAGTTATGGACTTATGGACTATGGAAATTTAGGTGCAAATTATTGTGTCTGTTATGTTTCTTTCTTTATGGTTTTTATTGTTTTGCATCACACCATAAAATATATATATGATGGTTTATAATAGTCCTTATTAACTTGCATCAAGACCTATTTAAAAGGCAAGAGTGGCCTAAAGGCAGTCTGCTGCAGTTAGTCTACTGGTTGCTTCACGCACATTAGAGGGAGATGTTCACCCACTGACCCAAAGTGCAGCCAAACGGCATTCTGCTTTAAAGCAATTGCGGCTCTGCCCTCTACATCTACTGCATGAATTTATCAACCCTGGGGAATTGGGACCGGAAAAAAATTGCATCAGCATAAAAAAGTGTCTCCACATTTGAAGTTACACCATGAAACACATTATTGAATGTCATAAAATCTGGTCTGTTAACTTCCAAACTGCAGCACAGAAGCGATAGAAAGATCACAGAAACTACTGACAGCCATAAATCTAAAATAACTTGAGCAAGCAGTAGTTGAGATTACTTATCAAGTCAGAGTGGCCTGCTGGTGGCAGCCGCAAAAAGACTTGTGTACTGAAACTAAGGCGCAGAGGGAGTTAAACCTATTCTAACAGTGGCATGTGAAGACAGGCAGAAACGTCTGGGAATTGTACTCACCATTGGTACGAGCTTTTACATCTCACAAGTGCGATGCTCGTGTTTTTGTACAGATTTATCAAAAGAATATTTCACACCCCAAACACTTCACATTTTTAGAATATCATTAGAATGTAAGAATTGATGATTATTACTAGTTGTGCCATTATTTCCTTTATTCCATTTTGTTTTTTGGCGGTTTCCATCAGTTCCTTTTGCAGAACAATGTATTCGAACTGCCCTAGATTATCTTCCATCCTTTTTGGTTGCCCTTCAAGATTTTACTGGTTAAAACTTTTTCTTAAAGTATTCTTAATGACACAATGTGATAATGGCTTTCTGAGTTGTGACAGGAACACAGGGTGTTTGGTAGAAGATGTGTTATTGCAGATCTCGAGGCAAATTATCATGTCAGAGACGAGTGTGAATTCACCAACAGAACCTGTGTGTTGCAAGGCAATATTAATCAGAACTGGACTATTTAAAGCAGCACTGTAGAGGAAGACTGTACCACCAGGGAGCAGCTGAGCGATTTCAGCAGGCGAACGGTGTCTTACTGCAGTCCTGCGTTTCTCAATGAAACACCACAATCTGATTCATACAAAGCCTTCTTGCAGCAGTACACTGTATATAATTCATCCACACAATGTATATAATTTATCTCCACTTCTCTCCCTCTCTCTCTCATAGATCCCTCAGGTGAGCTATGCCTCCACAGCCCCGGAGCTGAGTGATAACACCCGCTATGACTTCTTCTCCCGGGTGGTGCCCCCGGACACCTACCAGGCCCAGGCCATGGTGGACATTGTCAAAGCCATGCGCTGGAACTACGTCTCCACTGTCGCTTCGGAGGGAAACTACGGAGAGAGCGGTGTCGACGCTTTCATCCAGAAGTCCCGAGAGGACGGTGAGTCTGGAAACATTTCCGCAAACGTCCTGGAGTGTATGGGGAAGCGGTTCTTATTGTCTGAATCTCAGATGAAGATCCTGCAGCATCTGTCCAATATGTATTTATTAAAAACATCCAATATGCAGCCTTATTAATATAAACATAGACAAAGCGCATTTGCAAAACCAATTTTGATTCCGTTCATTATGATTAGTGTTGCAGTTCATTTGCCTTGAGAGACGTTTCATAGAAAGCGTCATGGATTGTTAAAGGCTGAAGGATCCTATGCCGTATCTTGGGATGCAAACCTTGAAGTAGATTGAATGGCACTTGACACATTATGTGTATATGAACAGGAAGAAGCAGCTTTTCAGTGGTTTGTTTAATGAGCTTTGCGAGTAAAGATGGAACACTCTTTGGTAGGCAGCAGCCATTGAGAGCTATCGTTGTTGTATTAGTTGACACAGTCACCAGCATCTGCTCATCTGTTGCTCAAGTATGGAATTATTCCACTGAAATCGAGGCAACGCTACAGGTTAAGAGGCGTTTACACCACTTGAAGCCTTAAGTGTTGAAATTAAATAAATCCTTTAATGGTAGACGCACCATTCTATTTTAACTGACCTCTTGGGCTTACGGCTGATGCTCGTGTTGGTACAATGCAGACTTTACATTTATCTCAGCTGGTGCCATATTATTACAACTACTCTGTATGCATAATAAGGGCTGAAATAATCTCCTGCTAATTTCCTGCTACACCAAACTCTTGAAGACGAATAGGGATTCTCTCTCATCTCTCTGAAACTATAGTTAGATTGTTCTTCCATTGCTGTATGCCTTTGGGATAGAGAACAAGTGAGAAATTATTAATTCTACTTATTTTCTCTTGTTGGCAAAGAGCTAAAGACTATCCTTCTCTGCCTTCCCAAGCTTAACCTGCCTTTGATTGATGTGTTGTTGGCACCTTAATCTTGAACTAAGTAGATACTGATTTGGATCGTAAGGCAAATGAATAATGAAAATATTGGGGAGTTAAGCGGGTCACTACAGAATGAATGTTCAGTGTGGATGAATTAATGACTAAATGGAAAATAGGAATTCCACTCCACTCAGTCATACTCCATATTTGAAATTGCTTGTTTACTTCGCTCTTGTGCACAAATTACTACAAATCCACGTGCACACAGCTGCGGGTTTACAAGAGAATGTGTTCATGACTGTGG
>OMOV01055442.1:8423-25629 GCA_900312565.1 Beryx splendens | reverse complement strand
AGTAGATCAGAACACAGCCTGAGTGTACTCATGTGCTTCATGTACTGGACTTCACAAACCATTTCGTGTCCCACTGTCTGACCGTCTGACCGTCTGTGTGTGTGTGTGTGTGTGTGTGTGTGTGTGTGTGTGTGTGTGTGTGTGTGTGCGCGCGCGCGCGCGTGTGTGTGTGTGTGTGTGTGTGTGTGTGTGTGTGTGTGTGTGTGTGTGTGTGTGTGTGTGCATGCGTGCATACCTAGGTGTTTTTGTGAACATAGGCAACTTGATCTTAAAACTGTCAGGAAATCTCTAAAGGTTTCCGAAACACTCTCAGTCCGTCTCTCTTTACTGACCGTATTCAAGGATCTTCAGTTCGTCTCATAACCTTTAAGATCTGTAAAGCTCAGTACCTGCTCTCAGAGCAGTTGATTCAAAGTATTAATCAAGTGCTCTGCCCATACTGCCAATTTCCTCACTGCATGTCGATCCAAGCGAGCGCTCTGTTCAGGTTGATCCAGTGACGCACATCTGACCCCCCAAGACCAAGCTACTGGTCTCCAGCTGGTCATTTCTAAATCTCTGTGTGCAGCAGGCAGGCCTAATGAGACAGCAGAGGCTAAAAACAGCTCAGAGCAGCAGCTGATCTCTGCCTCACTGCGAGCATCACAGCTCTCCGACAAGAAGAGCAAGGCATCACTGTAAAGACTCGGTATCCATATAGGTGTCGGCTTGGAGGGAGACAAGTTTTAAAGTAAACTGCTGTCAAATTTAGAGTAAAAGATTTAGCTTTTTTGTTGTGATAAACTGATTTACAGCATAATTTGAAAAGAAAAAAGAAGTTAGATATGTAGTACTTAATCCATATAGATTAGTGGTAGGGTGAGATGACAGCCTCCATTCTGAAGTGATAAATGGCGACAGGAGCATGTGGCAGTGTTACATAAATCTGCTGTCGCTTCTCAATTTTCAATCCAAAATAACAGAGTTGTGCAGGTTGTAAGAGCTTCTGTTCTGCCAAGCAAGTGTGTAAAAAAAAAAAAAATACATAAATACACAAAAAGGCAATGCATAAAACCTCACTTCAGAACTGAGGTGTTTTTTTTCATTTCTTCCTAAAAATCAGTCTTCCCTCACTGTGGCTTCACTGCGGCCACAGTGGCGACATTCTGGACAGAGCCTGCTCTCTGGCACTGAGAAAACTATCAGGACACGTAGCCGAGGTATTTGTTTGTAATAACAGCATATTTTGTACAATCAACAATTCCTCTTACAGTCATACTGCAGAATATCCATCACTTAGCTTTTAAAAAACACAACAGGGACCACAATTTAAAAACGAAATGTCATTTCACACTGAAAACCAGTTTACACAAAAAAAAAACAGAAAAAAAAACGTTGCTTTTATTTGTCTTATAATTTTTGCCAATCCTTGCACTGTGGCAGCAGCTAACAGCGCAAACAACACAAGAATTTAAGTTGTGATAAGAAACTCCACAGAGACAGAAGAAGGAGCCTCCAAAGAACAGACGGTATTCCTCCATCATTTATTTGCAGCGGACACAGTGGGATACGGGTGCAGACAGCTCAGTCCGGGACTCCTGGCTGTTGCTGATTTCCCTGAAGGACTGCAAAGATGCAATGCTCTCATAACCTCCACCTATAGACCTTTAATGAGCAAATACATGTTTCCGTTTCCAGCGCTGAGGCATGGATACATGGATGGAAGAAATGATGTTCTCATCTCATGCATACATGAAAACGATGGAGAACAGCTTTCGACATGCATGTTAAACAGGTCTTTCTTGGTAGCTGACTTGAAATGAAATGAAACGAAATGCTTTTTCCTCAACAGAAAAATTTAATTCCTTGAGTTTCTTCATTTGTGTCCAGTTAAATGGACTATGAGCCATTAGTCTGATGTGTTGTTTTAACTGAAAGTTGATTACGGCCTACACACTTCACCTAAAAGGATAGCAAGCACACGCTTTGTGTGGCATGATTAGTATTTTAGAGAGTTTTTTTATACACACAGTTGGCCTGAAGTGAGATGTTTTATTTATACAATGGGTTGGTTCAGCCAAGCAATCTGATTCGTTAAAGACGGGTTCCAACCGTGCTGATAATTCCCATAAAGCATAGCTAGCCATGCTTTACTGGTTGCTATGCCAACTCTTGTGGTAACCAGGGAGCTAGTTAGCGGCCTCTCTCCTTTTCTTCTGTCTTTTATTCATATGTATTTACACTATTCTGAAGAAACGTATGATGCCCTTGAGGACATTCTCATGCTGTATTTATGAACGCTTCGGTGCTGCCGGCGGCACTTGGCTGTGCCTCATACCGATTACCTCCCTGTCATACCCATAACCACGGTGAAGAACGCCCTCTTGGCCGTTATCATTATCCTCTGGAGTGCAACCTATCTTAAAAACCCATCTTGAAAGTGAAAAGGACGGATGTTGAGGATAGACTCTTATCTTGTTCCCCTGCGGCCTTGGTCTGGCTCGTGGTTTGGTTTTCCTCATCTATTCTGGACCGTTTGTTTCATCTCTGGTTGTAAATGTTTAGGCAACAGCATGAAATATTCCAGATTCATCTGCTGGGTCAGAGGGTTAAGTCTAACCCATGCTGCTACACTGAAATGATGATCATGACGGTACACAGGGAAACACACAATAAGTGATGTCCCCAAACGTATGAATCACCTCTGACTGTAAAATGACGTTTTGTTCTGGTGCGAGTAATATTGCTGATTGCTCACGGCCCCAGTGGCTGTTTTTCATATTGGGCTAAATTGGTTGAATAGGGGTGAGTGGAGAGGACTGAATAAAACGTAGAGAGAAGGCACTTAGGCTCATGAGCTGAGAAATCATCAGCCGTGAGCTGTACGGCACAAATAACCATCATTTCGTGGCACAGGCCCCTGTAATTGTTTCTTCTTTAGTTCATTTCCTAATCATAGGCCTTTTCAAGGAAACTCTTGTTCCCTTCCACATTCTTCTCAGAATATGAATAGCTCAGGTTTAATCACATATTTTTGTTTTGACCAAATTTTGCCCATTTTTTACAGGGCCATGACCAAAAGCAGACATGATGCCTTATCCTAATCACACATCAGTTATGGCAATGAGACAAAAATAGTATTTTGAAAATCCACTGTATAATGAAATCATTATGAATGGCATCATGGCATCATAAATGTGCACACTTGGGGAGCATATTGGCTTTTGTGCTTTTTGCTACAGAAATCCCACATCAATTATGACTGCTTGGTGCCTGCCACGTAGTCCAAGTTACTCGGGGACCATCTGTGACAGACAAACCCCCTCTTATCAATTCATAATCAAAACGTGACTCTGAGCTGAGGGGAGGAGGGGGATGGAGAAGAGGGAGAAAGAGAGGAGAAAAAAAAGCACAATCGATGTTTCCATTCCACCTCCGTATTTCCTCTTTCCGCTCAACCACTGGAGGCAGGGCATTAGAGACCAGGGGACAAGTTTCTCAGAACAATCGTAACCCTATAGGATCATCTTTGTTCCCTTGACTACCAACAGCAAATGTCATTCGGAGCCTGGTACTGGGCTGGTCAGGATGAAGGAAGCTGATTTTATTTAGACAAATTTAGACATTTAGACAAAGACATTGGCTAAACTTGTTCATACAAAGGAAGCTGATCAATCGTCACCCATGAGAAGCTGGCAGGCACAAACAAGGCCATGATGACGTCATGCTCCAGTTAACAGTACAAAATGACGGATTTGAACAGAGCACACATATCTGGGTGCTGTGCTGTCCCAGTACAGGTCCCACCAGCAACATCATCTGTAATCCCTCCTCATTGTGCCGTTCCCTTCTCCTCCATACTCCTTCTACTCTACTTGGACATGTTGGAGGTTACAATAAACAGCAATGTTAGGAAAGAGGTGGAAGAGGGGTTTAACACAACATCAAAGACATTTGAACCAAGAATCACCTGGTTCCTTTTTTGTCTGACGTGACATAAGATGGATGGAATTAGATATTTTAATTAGCCTAACAGAGGATATGTTGATTTTAAACGCACTCTGAAACAGCAGTGACAGGTTCAGCTCCCTATAGCGACTAATTTACTCAAACAAGCACTACCACACTTCCATTTATGGACACAATTTGCTTTGCATCACAAAGCAATCACGTTTAGAGGGCAAAACGAGCTAATAAAGCCAGAACACTACGGGGCCCTGAAATAGAGTAAAGCAGGAGGCGCTCTGTCAAGCTTCCCCTGTTGTGAGTCATAAGTGCTAGTTTTGAGTCTCGATGACGCGGGCGGGAGCGTGGGTGAGACCGGGGGAGGGTCGAGGGGAAGGCAGCAGATGCAACGCTGGTGTTCCCCAAGAAACCTGTCATCCTGCTACGAAGTGACAAAGGAGATGACACCCTCTGCAAACACACACTCACACACACACAGACACAAAAAAGTGTGACGTGTGTACGCATCCAGGGGAATCTTTTGTTATTCAGGAACAATTTGCTGGTGTGGAGTCAAACCAGCGGCATTTTACAGTGAACATCTGGTCATGCTTCACAAGATGAGCGTTATGGTTAAGATGTAGTTATCACACATTCATGCCATGTTTCTTTGTCTCAAAAAAACACCTGCGCTTCCATCTAAAGCAGTTACTGCCAGTCCCATACACATGGCATATGAAAATGAGCAGGGAATGATGAGGCTTTCATGGCGGCTGTTGGGAGATCAGAATATCACTGATGTTCCCTCTGTGCTTTCTCTCGGGATATTTCACCTCGCTGCTCATGTGTTGCTATGGGACTTGGAGGGGGAGACGGAGCTCGGGAGCTGTCACGCTCATTATAATGCTCTGTGCACTCTATCTCTGGTATTTCTTCTGGTATTTTCAATTTGGCAAGCCATTCAGTCCACACTACTGTGTCATTACCAAAAAGGCAGCATCACAGCCATGCTGGAGAAGGTAATATCTAACATAATTGTGTTAATCATACTCAAGGTCACAAGTGGCTTCACTGCTTTCTGTGAAAGGTGCTGCTCTTTGATCCATCATGTCTGCTATTAGCCCAAAAGGAGACATGATCATTGACCTGCTGCATCACCTCAAAACTAAAAGCCGAAACATGATACTGCCACAATCATTTCCATAGTCCATTTTATCCTTTGCTTCACTTGATGTGACAGCTACCGTCTATGGAGGATCTTCTTTTGTTTGATTTGAGAACGCGAATGGCACAGCATTTTGAGATGTGGACCGTTAATAAAGACATTGGGATACACTATCCTGACATTTTCCTGTCAGTTCCAGAAAGGTGTAAATCTCCCAGTAAATACCCTCTGTGACACATTTTCTCCAGCACCTGCTCTGCTGCGCTGCAATTTTATGAGAATGATAGCTGCTGGAGCAATCTCTCATCCGCTGGTTTCACTTCAGCTCAGCTGCAGCTCAGAATCACCCTCCCCTACTGCGGCGCAATGCCTCAGCGCTTGACACATTTGTCAGACAGATTAATCAAAGCCAAAGCCGTAACAGTGTTCTTGCCCGAAGTGAAACTTCATCACTTATACGGCACGAGGGAGTTCTCGCTCCATGAAGGGAAACATTTTAGATTGACAACTGAACAGCGATTCCTACGATCACGTTCTGCAAAGGGAGAAAAATACGAAAGTAACAAATAGTCTTGAATCTGGACAGCCTGCGGGCAGCAAGAGAAAACTCTGAGGATATTGGAGAGAAGTTTCTGTTTTCAATAACGGGTCTACTTATAAAGAGCTCCCTTATAAAGAGCAACCTAAGGAGACAGTGATGGAAAGCTCTGAGGCTAAGGGAGATGGAAGAGCCCCTCTGACCAGTCAGCATGACAGATACTCTACCTGTTGGCGTGTTTGCTGCTTCACTGCCACTTATCACAGGGCAGGAACCTGGCAGGAACCTGGCTGGAACCGCTGCCCCATGTGGTGGTTTTTGGAGATGACACAGCACAGAGGCGCCGCTAATGAGGCAAATCTCAGACCTCACCCCTTTATCAGGACACAGGGATTTCATTTGATTTGACTCAGATTTGCGGAGGAAAGGAACACCAGACCTAATCGACATTTATGCTAATGTATTTTTCATAGAGCAATGTACGCCTGCATAGGACAGGCCTACCAAACTCTCTAGGGGCCTTAGAGCTATTACCTGTTCTATAACTCACAAACACGGACGCCTATTAGCCTGCTTTCCTTTAATGCATGTCTCCCGAAGATGAAAATGTGTCAATGTCACTTTAAACTAAAGGTCTATATTTATAGTTTTAACAAAGCCCCACTTTGACACTGAGCCCTATTAACTGAACTCTCTACAGACCTGCATCTAAAATAGGTAGGAAGTCCATGGTGGAGGTGAAGAGGGACAAAGTAGGCCAAGGACTCGCACAGAAAATAGACTCACTGAGGGGCCAGATCATCTTGGGCGTTCGAGATAAAGAGCAGATGGAAATGAGACAGAATGTGGGTTAACAACAATCCTAGAAATTACAGGCCTAGTGTGATGAAGTGGAGATGTTCTACATAACTATGTCTGGTAGGTTTTATACGCTTGAAAGATGGTGGCTTGATATTCCAGGCATTTAAAATGGAGCTGCTGATGACTGGCCTTATATGAGAGTTAGCCTCAAGTGGTCAAATGTTCCCACTTCCCTTATGTCTATTTATGGGCTGCTCTTTGACCTCGGCATCAAATGTACTGACAATATAATAACCCATCTTGATTAATTGCTGCAGAAAATCTAGTGCATGTTACGACAAGCAAAATAGCTCCATTCCTCGTGATTCATTTTAGAGTTTGTGGAAAAAAAAGAAAAACTACCAAGAGGATGCCAAGTTGCTCACTATTTCATATATCGAAATATCACACAATTTCTTTGGTGTGCCTGCATTGCCACCCAGTGGTAATTTACTGGCACTGCATGCAGAGACAACAAGGCAAGCTCCACCAGATGCAAATCAACTGTCCTCCTCGCAGTCCAAAAAACAGTCATGATTTCGAAACATCAGCCCATCTTTATTTACAGTTCTTAACATGACAAACCGTATGGCAGGACACATACAGGCGTTGGTGGGCTCAACCCTACAGAAAGGTACTGGGGTGACATAGGCTCAAACTAGAAGGTAGAAATGCAAAACAAAGCTAATAAGTTCTCTGTGAAAAATCCCTCTATCGACTATAATGTTTTTTCTCAGTTTAGTAGCAGGACTGGTGATCCAGGTGCTAGTCTCAGGTTCAACATCTCACGTCTATAGACATCCTCATAGTGAATCATGTCTACATGCTATCTTGACATTCACAACATGGCAGCAGACATCTTTTCTGAAATGCTCAGCTGTTATTTTATACCTTTTATCACTTCCACCTGCAATGAGGAAATGAATTTAATGAGAACAAAACCAAAGAGCAGTCAGAGGGGCCAATCCTAACAACAACAACAGCACAGACTCCAATTCAGACAACAGACAGATGTTTTCAATCCAGACACCTTGGCGGGAACGCCTCTTTCACACTGCAAAACGACACTGAAAGGATTCCCTGTGTTCTAAGCACAGACATAATAATTCAAACAGGAAGTTAGAGTGACATGGGTGGAATTAAAACTGACATAACAGCAAGTCTTGCAATGACACAACTAGTTCTTAACAGTCATTCAGTTTATATTTGTGCAGTGAAAACTTTGGCGGCTTAAAGGTTTATTAAATGGGGCAAATTGAGGAAAAAAAAGGAGGCAGGCAATGAGGGGATGGGCTGATAAAAACAAACTCGTGGCACTTGAACCGATACATATATGGGAATAAAACCAGGCATTGGAACAGGCAATAGTTTTGCAGTAAGGCGCCAACTGGAGAATCAAGCATGAATCACATGAGTGTTATCATGACGTAACTCTGCGTCCAGAACGATGGGAAAGCACAGAGTTCAGAGGTCGTCCGTCCGAACTGCGGTCGCCTCTGCCACGCCACATCAAATCAGGAAAGGCGTCTGAGAGCCACACATCCTACACTACAGGAAAATCAACTGGTATTTAAAAAGAGGCTGCACGAGTTTGTCTCCGGTGTCGTCGTTAACAGATATACAAACGGCAGCAAACAATGATGGGCACAGATTTCAATCACACACACTTTTACTTACAGCAATCGTATTCATCTCGCCAAAAAGTATTCCATGCAGTTCACTCTTCACACCATGCCGTCGACGTTTCCTCGCTCCGTTTAGCCTGGATGTCGAGAACCTTCGTCCCGTGGTTCAGTGACTGTCAGCCATGATATATGTTAATCACAAACTAAGGACAGGCATAACATGAGCCGTGGTTTACAGGTGCAGTGGAGTCCCGTTTCGAACAGGAAAGAGTGAGCAACATATATGATGCTGTGAAAAGCATCTGCAAACTCAGTACTGTAATATCAATCAATTACAAAGCTCTGAAGTTATTCTCTCCCATACACACTGTAATAAGCTACAGTATATCACCGTATGCACTGCATGTATCTTTCTCTAGTTGTACATAAAATATGTTCAAGTATGTTAGAGGACTTTTTTTTTTTTTTTTTACACGATTGAAAAAAAAAAAAAAAAATCTCAAAAAAGGTTTATTTGCATCTCTTCTGTTCAAAGTTCAAAAGCTTGTCAGAAAAAAAAAACAAAAAAAAAACGTCAGGTAGGAAACTCGACTCTCGTCACAGCAGGATAGGTAATATGCTCCTTAAACGAAATAGCCTGCACACAGAGCAAGTCAGAGGGCAGCAGTGGAACCAGTCCGTTGAGTTATTATTCAAACATTTTTTAACATAAAATAATCCTGTGTCACTGTGATGAAGCTTCGTTCAGAGTGAACTCACTGTTGATCTGTTATCAATAGTAGACCATTCCCCTTCAATGGCACTGGCACAGAGGAGTGAAGTTCAGATTTGGTTTTGAATGTCAGGGACTGAGTTTTTTTTTTTTAACATCTGGTGTACAGCTATTGCCTTCGGTCGGTGGAGCTAGGTTGGGTCTCCATGGGTACACATTCCACAGGCAAAGGCCTGATAAAAAGCAGAGAGAGAACAAAAAAAACACAAAGAAACCATGAGGAACATTTTGCCGTTGAATACTAAATACGTAATACTAGTCTACCATTTGCTCTCATCAGATCGCCCCATTTCAAAGACTGGGGGGAAAAAACTCTTCATTATGCAAAGCTTTAAAAAAAAATCCTCTCAAAAAATGAAAAAAAAAAGCAACTTCATGTGTCTCGATTACATGTTGTTGAAGGAGCAAGCCAAACACTATCCAAACAATGTTATTGTTCTGTCCTGACTTACATGGAGAGCAGGATCGGGGTAGCGGTGAGAAACAAGAGATCAAGCTACTTCCGTTTCACAGCGGCGATATCTTCTTCCTTCAGGGTAAACTTTTTCCTAAGAGCCTCTGAAATCAGATTGGCCGAGTCCTCCTCTCGCAGGGACGTACAGCCTCTGTTGTACCTGCAGGGACACGCACCAGACAACACGGGCGGTCACTGGCTGATACGAAGGATCGATTAAGGTGGCGAGAAACATTTTGATTATATACACCATCTGTCAAAAGTTTGGACACACCTGACTGAGTGTACTATGTTTTCTATTATCTTAAAGCCATTTTGATCTAAAGGCTTATACACTTAAATCCTTGAAATTTGTTTTTTTAGACAAATTAATTTCTTTCTTGAATTCTTCTTTGTGTTATTTCATAGTTTTGATGTTTTTACTGTTATTCAAAAATGTGGAAAATAGTAAAAATGAAGAAAAGTGTGGTGTGTCCAAACTTTTGACTGGTAGCGCACAGTAAGCCAATCATCCATCAAAGGCACCAAGATGTTTTCATTTCATATACAAATGTGCACAGAGAAGCTTATCAATAAGGAACATTAATTTAAGTGCAGCCATGACCAAATAATAAAGAGATAATGAACTATGGGGCGTTTGGGCGGCTGATATCCCATACCTGTCCTTGCTCATCTTCATGCGGTTCATGTCCTTCAGGATATCCATGACATCTGCAAAGCTGGTGGACTTGGACAGCGACACCGTGTCCTCCTCCGCCTCACGGAAGTCCATGCTGGGCCTGTCCAGGTCAAAGGTCGCCGATGCCGTCATGGAGGCGGGCGGCAGCGGGTCAGGGACCAGCTCCGACACCACGGAGACCACGTCCTCCTCATCTTCCTCCTCCTCCTCCTCCTCTTCCTCCTCTGTGACGTCACTGATGACGAAGGACGCAGCAGCTGTGGCCGCGGGCTGGTAGGACGCCGTCTCGAAAGGCGCCATGGAAAAGCTCATGCTGGTGTCATCGGGGGACAGCAGGTCAGGGGTCAGGGGATTGGAGCCTGAGAGAGACGAGCAGAGCAGAACAGAAATTAGCCGGTTTGTGGTCATGAGTTATCAGAGTCTGACTGGGACAATGTTGGAGAGAACAGATTGGACACATCTAAGGAGCTGAGCGCAAATGCCATTTCTATTTTTATCTGATGTTTCCGCTGACAATGTGAAGCATGCTAGTGTTGTTTTCAGGCACTCTCCCCCAGTCACTACCACCTCTTGAGTCAAGTGCCGTGGTGGAATGCACTGGAAATAATCCATTCACTAACAATCCAAATTTCTTTTCAGTTGCTGATCTGGTGATAGGACAAACATTTAGCACTGCAATAATAACCTACACTTAAAAGTCAATTATCGAAGACTCCTAGGATCATATTACCCACCTCACAATAACTGGACTGTCCTATAGTGGATGATATGGCACTATCACTTAATATGAAGGCCTGGTCTATATGAGGTCCTTCACCTATTCACAGACCATCTCATGCCACAAACATTACAGAATTTAAGAGGAAAGCAGAGAAGAGACAGCTGGCATGATGCTTTAAATTCCAAAGTGGGAAATGTTCATTCCTGTTTCATATCATATCAAAACAGCCGTTTCAAAATACTTGGGGGGAAAACGTACATGTGAATACATGTCACTTTCTTGTGACATGTGCGTTAAAATGTCTAACACGTTTGGCCAAACAAGCAGTGAGCCGCAGAGATTATCTTTAGGCACTGACCTACAAACTGATGCCAAGACATCTTAGCACCAAAGCGCTTTAGGAGAATCAGGGCAGCTGACTTGGCCACAGAAGAATCACGGTCATGCACTTCACAGACAGTTGAGCAGAATCAGCCTGTGTATCTCCATTTACGCCTGGTATTAACATGCCATATGCATCCAGAGACGCACGTTTCATCTGTAAAAGATGTACTGTTGTCCTAATTCTCTGATCTTTTCCCTCAAGTGAGTGAGGGCTTATCAATTCTGATTACAATTCTTACTATCGATTCAATTGTCAATGCCAACAATTAATTATTTTGTAGGGAAAAAAACCCCTAATTTTATCATCTCTAAAATCACTCTACAATAGACCTACCTACATTTCAGTTACCCTAATCTGAAATAGATATTGGTCAAATCAATTAAATGCATCATGTTCCTACAAAAAAGTATCATTCGTATAACCATTTCTAATGCTGTACTCAGATAATGCCCATACTATCAATCTACCCCAAATCTGCAGCTAATATTGCACTGACATACACAGTGATAAATACACTTTGTCTACACAAAAGAAGAGGGCCCAACTGTGGACACGTCAGGGAGGGATACAAAAACCCCATCGGCACTCTGTGGCATTCCTTCAGTTTCTCTACCGCCATTTTCACCTACCAGCTAACATGAACGGAGTAGAGAAGTTGAAGCTGCTCGACCCTCTAAGAACAATGCCAGATGAATGTAATCTTTAAATTATCATGTTTTTATACTTAGCAATAGCAAAGGAATGAAATTTCACAGTTTTACTTTTGTAGAGAGGTTCTTAAGTCCATCTGAGGATGAGCCATGAGACTATCTGGGGTATTGTCGGGACTGGGAGACCAAACCATGGTGAAAACTACATTCTGTCATCAAAGCCATGCTGAAGAAAATGCCTCATCATGTTTAAGGTACAGTCTCCCCTGCAGGAGACGGTCTTCCTACAGCCGTTGCATTTAGCAGTATTACTGAACATCCTCCCTGCTAAAGCTAATCCCAAATTTAGACCACTAGTTATAATCAACCATGGCACAATCTAGCTTTGTAATGGAGCAGGTTGGAGATACATCATCACTCACTACCTGCTGCAAAATATAGCAAATGATGCAAATTTGTGGTGAAGCTTGCTTATGATGGCTCAGTAAAACAATCCTAAACCTACATTACTCAAAGCAGCCATTTGAATCACAGCCATATGCTTTTTTTTTTTATCAGTCTCAATGTTCTGAGTAATTTCAATGCATTTATTTCCAGTTCTCAGGTCCCTGGGTTACCTACCGGAATCGCTTGCCACAATCTTGGCGATCTGTGCACGGAGCCTGCTGAGCTCGTCCTGCAGGGCCGTAGTACGGTTCATTGCGGTCACACCAGGCTTCCTCAGCCCCTCCACCTTCTTGCCTTCACGCCGAAAGTTTGGTACAGACGAGTTCCTGTGGAGCACCAGGAGGGGCGTGGGCCGCCATTCATGTCTCAGAGGACGTGAGTCACTCCTGCACACAGAAGAGTGAGTGATTAGTAGCGATCAAATAGCAGCCTAAGGCATTTATGATAACAAGATGTGACACTGAGTCCGGCTCTTGACCTATGTCGCATGTCATTTATCTCTCTCTCCCTCCTACCTACTGTGCTTTAATGTTCCAATATAACTCCAATCTATGTGGCCTACAAAGGGCTGAATACAAGACAGATCAATGAACTTCTGATTAATTCAAGTGGTCAGAGATTTGTCACAAGTCCATTACCATAATGGCTGTCTCACTACTAGACTGTATACGTACCGCACTCTGGCATACGTCTCCTCCTCATCTGCAGCAATCCAGGCTATGTCTGCCAAGGTAGGAACCATGGGGCCATCCATAGGCCGAAGAGGGGGCAGGCCTGGGAGTTCCTAATACACAAGGGGTAACGGACCACTTGTCATGATACTAATTTAAAATTTATAAACAGCTACTGACATGGCAATAAGAGGGAAACGTAATCACTAAATATATAAGCCAATATACAGGACATTACATATGTTTACCTGGAAACATGCCCTTTGTGGAGGTTTGAGTGGAAGAGTGGAACCTATTCTTCTCACGACACTGCGGGTGGATCCATGAGGCTTGTTCTGCCAGATAGGAATAACTTCCTGAGTAGTGTTAAAGAAATGCTGTTAGTCTCTCCAAAAACGTACCACACACCCATATTAGTGCTCAATGCACAATCTGCACTCCCATGCAATCACAGGAGATTGGACAGCCAACTTACTGCATCTGTTTCCATGGTGAAGGGTCCCTGGGTGATGCACGCCTATATGCCGGGTGCTAGTGGTGGCTGCAGATGGAGTGATTCAGTAAACAAAGGCCATGTCAGTCCGACTGCCAACTCTTTGGATAAAGATCACTGAACTCTCACAGCATCTGTTGACAGATACATGCAGGAAAACAGGAAATAATTATGTGCTAATTGTGTAATTTCACCAACCGCATTAAAACAGGCTCAGCGAGCTCGTTAGTTTTCATTACCCATCTGTTCCTACAACAACATATAAAACATAAGGTTAGCCAGCTAACTTAGCCCTACTACTCCATCTAGTTAACGCAGCAGTTCACTGAATGCCCAACCAAGCTGGCTTGACTAACAGTAATGAAACGAGATGATGAACGACAGTTAAATAATTGTAGCTTTGTCGTTAGTGCATAGCTTTGCTCACTTCTTGAGCCGGTGCTGTGTCCAAGCTAACGGTTGGCTTAGCAGCATCACTCAGATAACACCAACGGCCCTTCGCTTGACCCTCACCCGTAAACTATAACGGTGTTTCTCGCTGTGTTTCGCCGATCTTCACAAAATGTAAAGAGTGATTGCTTGCACACAACTTACGGTAGATTGTGCTGTATCTGGAAAATCTCAACTATGCAGATTCCCTCGGAGAAACACGTTCTCCTTTTCGTCTTTCAGACTTGGGTTATGTTGTCGTTTTATAGGCCGGAAACCTGTTCCTCTCTTTCTGTAATCTGATTGGTTAAAGTGTAACACGTGCTATCATCTCAACCAATAGCGTTCGTGTATCAAAACTAGTGTACGAGCGCCTCACAAAGGCTGGAGTGTGCAGTGCTGAATGCTGAATGCCCAGTAGGTTTTAACAGCTCGTTTAGAAACACAGTGACATGATGCTAGCCTACAGTTTTGTTTTACTGATTTAGAGATGGGTGACTGGTTTGCATGAAAGAAAATCCTTGCTGCTACGTTATTACACGCATTTTCCCTCAAAATAATCTCAGCGACAGATCTGAAATTATTTCTGGGCCTACAAACCTCAAATTCACAAGTAAACGTTTTATCAATTCAGTTCAATTCAATTCAGTTCAGGTAATTAGAAAGTGCAGCTCGGTTTCCCCCTCATTTTGTGTGTATTCTCTGTTTAGTGCCAGATAGCATTCTAATTTGCTGTGGTTTTTGGTTGATTCTTTCCAATGTGTCAGATAGTTTTCTTATAATTTGGTTTAGTCTAATGGGGTTTCTGTCTGGTGGCTCTGCTTGTGTTTGTGAACAGAGTCCCAGGACCAGCTGGCTGAGGGGGCATCTCTCTAGAGTCTCTCTGCAGGTGAGGGCTCTGTTATGGAGCGCATCAGCGTCACTTTCTTTTAGGTTATTAATTATACAATTTAAATGCTCTCTTTTGAATTTTTATAATTAGTGGGCATCGTCCTAATTCTGCTCTGCATGCATTATTTGGTGTTTTCTGTTGGATGTGGAGAATGGATTTGCAGAACTCCACAGAGGCATGCAGAGTCTCAATTTGGTGTTTGTCCCATTTTGTAAAATCTTGGTTGGCAAGTGGACCCCAGACCTCGCAAGGGAAATGGGTTCTATAACAGAGTCCAATATTTTGAGTCAGATTTTAATCGGGATGTCCAACTTGATGTTCCTTTGATGGCATAAAAAGCCCTTCTTGCCTTGTCTCTCAGGTCGTTCACAGCTTTGTTGACATTACCTGTGGTGCTGATGTTTAGGGCCGAGGTAGGTATAGTGTTTTGTATGTTCTAGGGCAATCGTATCTAGAAAAAAAATATATTTGTGGTGCTGGAGGCTGGGTCTTTTTTGGAATATCATATTTTTTGTCACTGTGTTGTGTTTTCACTGTCAAGGCCCAGGTCTGGGAGAATTTGTGCAGAAGGTCAAGGTGCTGCTGCAGCCCTTCTTTGGTTGGAGACAGCAGCACCAGGTCATCTGCAAACAGGCATTTGAATTCTGTGTCTACTAGGGGGATGCCAGGTGCTGCAGACTCTTCTAATGTCTTTGCCAATTCATTGATGTATATGTTGAAGAGGGTTGGACTCAAGCTGCATCCCTGTCTGACCCCCCGGCTTTGGGGAAAGAAGTCTGTGTGGTTTTTGCCAATCTTAACAGCACACTTGTTGTTAGTGTGCATTGAGGTTATGATGTCATGGGTTTTTCCTCCAACACCGCAGTCCAGCAGTTTGTACTGCAGACCCTTGTGCCAAATTGAATTGAAGGCTTTTTTGAAATCAACAAAACAGGACAATAATTTGCTTTTGTTTTTGTTTATTTGGTTGTCACTTAGGGTGCTGAGAGTGAAAATATGGTCTGTTGTACGATAATTTGGTAAAAAGCCAATTTGGGATTTGCTCATGACATTATTTTCAGTGAGGAAATCTATCACTATGACATCTCCCTCCTTTCAATCACAGTCCATCAGTGACTGACACGTCCAGAGAAAGCGAGATGTTTCACTTTTAGTTCCATTTTCGCTTAAATCCCGTTAGACAGACTGGACTTTCTCTTTTGATTATTTCAATTTCAGCATAGGCTAATGCTCAGGCAACTTACCGAAAGCACTGTGGGACCTGAACATGTCTGAAATTAGTAAAAAAAAAAAAAAAAAGTTTAGTATGTAGGCCTACTCCTGCTTCCTGGATGCATACTATGATTATGTGTGATGTCAGTAATGCATATTTCTGAATTATCTACCAATTTCTTTTTTAAATAATCTACCCACAAATGATCTGGTGTGGTAGCTGGTAGCCAACAACTGATCAAATCTAATCTCAGACAGTCGTGCCTTGCACAGCTCTAGCGGAAATCTTTCCCATATGGACTAGGAAGTGAACTATCTTGATGGTGAGGACCGCTTCATCTCTGATCGAAACGCGCCGGCCCTTTAAGAAAGGGGCGGTGCTTGAATATTGAACTTGTTACTGTTTGTCTGCAGTGATATCATAACGCTGCAATATGAAGAAGCGCTCATATGGTCGCCACCCGTCTGCATCCCCAGGCAATCTCTGAGACAGGTCAGTGTCTGAGCTGTGGTCAGATCCACCTGCTGTTCTGCACGCAGGGCTTTACTGTCTGAATGCTTAATCAGTACTGAGCCGCTATTGTAGTTTTTTTTTTTAAATTATGCCACAGCAGGCTCGGCATACCGTTCCTCAATGCCGTCAAAATGCTCACTTCCCCCACGGCGATAATTGCGCTCAGCACTTACAGGAAGCATGATGGAGCGTTATTGAATCATATGACTTGAGAGGGAAGTGCAGGACAGTGCCGGGCCTGCTGTTATTTCAGAGATCACGGTCCTCCCTGGCCCAAAGGGACGTGAGCCCTGTGATGCCCAGTGAGTTGCAAAAATGAAGTCAGCTGCATTCTTCTCTCATGATGTGAACCCAGGGCTTAGGTCACGTCTGAATAATACTGTTACAGCTGTGCAGTGCCCAGAGTCAGAAAATACAAGATATGACCCATTGTAGTGCATCATATTGGTATTTAATAATCCTCTTATTTATTGTAGCCATGTTATTTTGAGGTACAAAATGTGCCTCATTTGGCCAGTTTGGTAATCTTGGAATCTCAAGCTCACACACACTGGTAATATGGATTGACTGACCGTTTAATTGGATAGGAAACCTGGCTCCATTACTCTGCTGAGTGTCCGGCTCATTTCCTCCAGTGGCCACTGGAAGACGTTTTACTTTCCACCCGCTGCCTTCTCTACATTTGGAAAATCAGTCAATAGTCCACACTTTTGCTGCCACTTTCTCTCTCTCTCTCTCTCTCAATCTCTCTCTCTCTCTCTCTCTCTCTCTCTCTCTCTCTCGCCTCTCTCTGCG
>OMOV01055413.1:0-13852 GCA_900312565.1 Beryx splendens | reverse complement strand
ATCTACACTCTTTCCCTACACGACGCTCTTCCGATCTGCATTATTCTCAATAAATGCTGTCCTGCCTAATTATCTCACATTGTCCTGAGAACACAGGAGCAGGATTAATGGGTTCCGACTCCACTGAAACCCCGTTGTTTTGCAATATGACACCAATCGGCCTGATGGGAGCGCTAATACTAAAAAATTTAATTTGGAAACTTTAAAAGGCAATATCTTGCATGCTGTGCATTATATCGACATAGGAACTGATAATAACCTGTAAAGTGATAAGTGCAGCATTACAAGTGCATACCTGAAACTAGAGGGGGGAAAACCAGAGCTAGAGATACGTAAGGCCTATGTCCACCAGACGCGGTACGGCTCCGGCACGGAAGACATGCGTGTGCCGGAACAGACTCGCGCCCGTTTGAATCAGCGCTGCGATGTCCACTGGGTGCGGATGCGTTGCAGTACTGGCACGGAAGCCCTCCGGAACTCGCACTGCAGTTTCAGCCGCTCCGTTCTTTTTCCGCACGTGGTCTATTTTTGCTGAATCCGCATGCGTCTGACAAGCATGGAAATGCACTTTGTAGACTTGCGGGTGACGCATACAACTCAATTACACGCATGCGGTGTACATTGCCTTCCGTTCCGGAGCCGTTCCGATCCCGTGGCCGGGGTCGTTCCGTTTCTGTGCTGCATCTGGTGGACATAGGCCTTTAATTACTCTGCATACCTACACAATGTATGCAAAATGTGACATATTTACAGCTTTGTCAGTGGTAGGGCTATAGAGCATCATGAGATTCCTTTACATTGCATCTGCCAGCACTTGAAATGAATCTCACCACAGTATAGAAAATGCACTTAGTTGAGCCTTGTCTGCTTGTACGCTTGAGCATGGCGACGGGGCCGACTAATAACTGAGGAAAAAGGGGACAGTTGACATTGTGACTCAGCCAGACAGCTGTCACCTGTGATGCATTGTGTCTCTGGTGAAGCCTTACCTTTTCTCCTCTTCCATTTCCAGTTAGTAAGATAGATACAGCCAGCCCCCAAGAGGACGCTGGCCTTAAAAGAGACTATAAAGAAAAACAGTGGAGAAATATCCTAGAAACTAGCCTCCTCCCATCTTCTCTATTGTCCTGTGTCAAGGGAAGCATCTTTTCTGGAACCCCTCTCGGCCATATCATGACAGCTAATTAAGAGGATGATGAGAGCTACATTGGTCTGATGTGGCGGTGAAAAATTAAAGATGAAAGAAGAGATTATGTTTCTATTAATATGTATTTAGCTTGCTCTTTCCACACCTCACTCTGAGGGTGTGTTTTCAAAGTAGTGGTAGTGGAAAGAAGAAATCACACAAAAGCTTGTTTTACTAAAATGAATCACTTTGACACAATTGCATGTACTATATATAAAGACAATACTTTGTGGTTCCCTAGTCTGTGTGCCTATTTAAGGAGATGTAGTGTGGTTATCTGTATAGTAAACAGATGACAGCCAACGTTGCAAAGGCAGCTTTGACATATTAAGGTGATATTCACCAACACATATATTCTGCGTCGGTAGAAGGTGAGAACATTAAAGGTGGGGGGTGGGGGGGGGCATTTTCATCTAAAAAGTAAATCAAGTTATGAATGAAAAACAATGCTTGTGTTTATTTCAATGTCAGTTGCAGGTTGTGATATGAGGAGAACATATATTGTGCTGTGCTTGTAGACATTGTTTGTGTTTATTTGCCACCATATTGCATGTTGATGAATGCATCTTCAGAACATATCTGTGATACACTATATTCTGCAGAGATTTATATTTCACAATTATATAGAGTTTAGAGTTGTTTTATTCAGTTCTGTATTTCCCAATCTTCACTCCTGTTGTGTGATTTGTAAGTATGTATTTTCAAAGTACGAAAATATGATCAGTTTATATTTTGAGGAGAATGCAAACAGATAAATTTGACTGGAGGAAATAAAAGAGGATAAAATTTTACTGGATGCTGCTCTTTCACCTGCCACTCATTTGACTAACGCTGTGGCACAAATACCAGGCTTATCGACCTCCAGAACCTCTCAGACTGAAGGAAATTCAATCAAACCTCCCATGGATGAGGCTGATTGATGACTTGGTGATGTTTTTCTGTCCATTGCAATTACCTTTGTAATCAGATAGGCTCTCCTCACATTCTCTGGGTGAGGCCACAAAGAGAGAGAAAAGACATCACAACAGCAGAAATTTGCACATTTGATGAACATGCAGTGGGGGACGTCCGGAGATACAGATGGAGCAAGCATTATTAAGCACAAAATGAATTGAGTACACTTTAACTGTGTTCATCAAACAATTTATTTATTTATTTATTTTACAATCCATAGTTTGAGTTGTAACCACTTGCAATACACTTAGTTTGGAAATCACATCTGCAGAAGACAAAAAACTGGAAAAATCTTGAAATGCTTTTTGTGTGCGGTTCATCTGTGTAAGCGTCATGGCATCGCTAAGATAAACTTTGAAAGTCACTTTCAGTCAAGGCTACTTCCAAATGGCATTCCAGGCTTGGCAGCAGAGTTTCCTGACAGGTTGTGCCCCCTCCGCCCTGCAGCCGCCTGGCCCTCCCTTGCTCTGTGTGGTGAGGGCAGCGCTCAGTACTGGCATGCCTGTTGAGAGTGTGTGTGTGTGTGTGTGTGTGTGTCGGGGGTGGGTGAGGGGGATTTGGCCCAAAACCAATCAAACAGCAGTTGTGAAATGCATTGGCCCAAACAATTTCCTTTCTACTGTACAATCTCTACTAAAAGTCTTGATTGACTGACAGTGGGCAAGGTGGGAATGAAGTGTTAACAGCGCTTTGTTGTTTTTCTGTTTGTTAAGCTGATGTCTTTGTAAAGCACTTTGTAACTCGGTTTTTATACATAAAGTGAGTATGATTATGATTATTATTTGGTTCCACATGTTTACCTTCATTTCAAAAACCTATATTTTGAAGATATCACCTGAGTAATTTTTGACCAAATTATGTTGATTGCAATAAAATGTGGACAGATACAATGTTTAAAGGGGCAATAAGTAAAGGTCATACCACCCAATAGCACAAAATACCCATGACATCTGTGCAGGGATTGAAGGTTTGTTGATCAATCCCAGCAACTAAGAGGTTACTTCAGCAGGTGCTGAGATTCTTGGCTTGCAAAACTCATTTCCTGGCCCATACTCTGTTTTAGAACAAAGTCTCCCCGCCGGTTGCAATGTCAAGGTGTCCCAATTGTGCCAAAACAGCGAGTTGTTCCTGTTGGTGCTCTGCTGTAATTAGCTAGCTTACTCATCTCCATTGTGAAAATGGGACTTTATTGTTTGTGTCAATTACAGGACACCTTCACTCCGGGAGGCAGGAGGGGCGGGGTGGGGTGGGGTACGGGTGCTGTGCCAGAGACTTTTGTAAGAGAAGACAAGTTCTAACGATTTAATGTCTTTAATATTATTTGGAATTTTAGATCACTTCAATACACAAAGTGACTGAGACACGCATGATGTACATATTTCACCAGAGGCATCAGGGTGGGGAGGGCAGGCAGGAGCGCTGTCCCTGGACCATAGACGAGTTCAGTGTCTGTGGAAGGACAGGAAGATTCAACAGGGATGGACACGATGTGGCTCTTGCAGGAATCGAACAGGTGAACCTTACAGTTACAGGAAGGTCTCTCTATTAAACAGAACGCAGTGAAATAAATGACCCAGTTCATGAAATGTCAAAATCACAGGCAGACTCACTGTGTGCGTTCAAAGTGGGAGAAAATTATCTTTTTTTAACTCAAATTTCACCATATGACTAGAAAAAGAGTCCTTTTGGCATGCAACCACTAATTAAAAACATTGTTGCAATTTAGAGGGTTTGCATTTATTTTCACAAAACCGCGATTTAATGCCAGTGTTGGGCAAGCTACTTGGAAAATGTAGTGAGCTAAGCTACCGGTTACTCTACCCGCAGGTACCTGACCCAGTGCAGGACTCTGGCCCAAGGATTGGTCTGTGATGTCACCATCATACGGAGGTGCTTCCATTGGCTACACAGACACAATTCCTCCATGTATGGCGCCGGCGTCACGTACCTATCCTTAGTTTTATTCCAGACCACAACAGAAAGCTCCGCTACGCTTGAGCTTTAGAAATGCCTGGGAGAATGTAACTTTCATGGAGGCTACCGCACTAGGCCTACTTGAACGCTGTTTTTTGATTTAAAACCAGCGACGCTACCACCACCACGCTACTGAGAAATGTAGTTAAACTAGTAGCACCACTACTTGTAGCGACGTTACTGCCCAACACTGCTTAATGCTATATACTAAGCAATATTTTTCTTTAATAATACAGGCGTTTTCAGCCTAAATCATAAAGTGGGGCTGCAATAGAGAGCTGAGACCCATCCTCAACAACTGAGACCCCGTAGATCCACCCTATTTGCCCAAATGAATTGCTGGTGTTGAGTATGTGCACTTTTCTAGCCACTGAATGTGATGAACCAAAACTTAAGAGTGAAATACAAAACTGTCTCCTAAACAGCAGCGCAGTGAGCGCGCCATCGAGAGAAAGCTGAACTCACCAACGTTAGATCTTTTCCCTTTGGTATCTTTTTGGTATAAAGTGATCACAGGCTTGGGAAACATGAGCGTGCTGTGAACAGTTGCATCACATCAGAGATGCTCACAAGTCGCTTAATGCCAAGTCCAAGTCAAGTCTCAAGTCTTTGAGCTCAAGTCTCAAGTCTTCGGTCATGAAGTCTCAGGGGGCCTTTTCATGATCTCACCTAGGGAACCAAATATGCCTGGATGTACTGTAGTGTGGATAGTAACGCCTCTAGATGTGGTTGCTCTTAGACATTAGTTCTGTTTCCGCCATTTGTAGTTGCTTCGCTCGTCTCAGTAGAGAACGCCGTGTTTGTTTGTTTTGGCGAGTGACAGGTGCTGTCAGTCCAGTGAAGTACTGGCACACTGCTGTGAAGAAAGAAAATACAAACAGTAAACAAAACAATAACCAATATTTTCTGTTTCTTTTTTGGGGGTGAGTCATTTTTTTGTGCATTTTTCGTGTGTTCATTGTTGTGTCATTTTACTTAAATACAAATAAACATATTGCGCGCTTTGATATTGGTAAAATCCAAAGTTGTTGGTAAAATCAAAAGAACAAGAATCGCTTTAATGCATATTTAAATTAATTTTACAGCAGTTGGTCTTAAATGCAAATTTTTAAATGGGCTTACGTAAATTTAGAGATGGTATAATGATCCTTGTATGGTGACGGGACCAGTATTCTGAAGAATTAAGCAATGCCAGTAAATACATCTTCAACGACAGAACACTTTTTGTTTTATCGTCATGACCTTCTTTTTTTACAGGGAAAAATGCAGAACCAGAGCAACTTTTGAATTTATTTGCTAGAATAAAGATAAATATGCTTTTTCCTGAGTCTTTAGGACAAGGCCTTTTATTTAAACCTTTAATTTTACTATTTTGCTGTCATAATATTTCATTAGTGATGGTGTTTGTAGGCCTATTGCACACACCAGCTGGCTTGCTGTCAAGGCGAGAGCTGGTTGTTGGTTGGCGTCAGCTGTGAGTTCCCTTGTGCGTGTCCCAACTGCCACAAATTTGCTCAGAAGATGATAGCATTTTTAGAAATTTAATATTTTGGTTTCTTCAAGTTATTTCAATGGCAAAATTATCAGCGGAATTGTAGAATGCTATAAGGTCACATTCAAAAATGATAAAAAATAAAATTGTTTTGTAAGCTCCAGCTGGCTAGCTAAAAATGATTTCATAACATGTCGTAGAAGTGTAAATATCAGCCTTTACCCATGAAAACCAGAGTTGTGAATTGTGACCGAAAAGGCATACCTTTACTATATAAGAGATATATATCCAATAGATACATAAATCAATACATTTGATTTTTCCTGACATGAATACGAAAAGATACAGTTAGGGTTTTTTTCAAGGGGGGGGGCAAAAATTCACAGCTAAGTTGTTAAGATTCATAGTTAATGTTAAATTTTCACTATAATATAACTTGTATTTATTTGTAAGATCAATAAACACACGACCTGTAGAGAGTAATTTTTCTAATGTGTTGAAACTGGTTTCTGCGGTCTGGGAGTGGCCATATTGTAGGCAAAAAATATATTTCTTGGTAGTGAAGTATTAAGTCATGCATGCAACATGCTGTTAATGTGCGCTCGAGTTGCATAAAAACTGTGCAAATAGATGGAAAATGTGTACATGCAATTAAAATAACAGAGCCAGCGCAGCCTCCCCAACGCCTTCTCTGAGATGTGATGTTGGTGAGCTGTAAATGTTTACAGATGCAAATACTTGCAACTGATATAGTCCATTCCAGTCCACTATAGTCCATCAAAATCCTTGTCAGTTGTTTCTTACCTGTTAATTACAGCTTGCATCACAAGCGTCCACAGAAATGCCTTGGGGTAAAACTTGATTAATATATATATAATATATATTATATTTTATCAAACTAAATAGATACATGACCTTCAAATGTATGCACAATCTTTTTACTTTTGGCCGTGTATGTTTGCACGAATTAATAAATTGTGCAGACAAACAGGTCTCAGTCATTCTATAATGCAAATAGAGGTTAGAGACTAGGCCTGCTGAGGTTTGCAGGGGAATTCCTCTGTTCATGTTAATTTATATGCTCTGCAAATATAGACAGGCTTGGTAAGTTGCCTTGAACTGGGCTCAAAACACTCTATACCAAGTGATGTTTCAGGTGGTGGCCATCCCGGGAAAATCCTAGCTTAGTTTGCTTAACTAAGACAACTTGAACAGGTATTTGTAGGCTAAGGCAGGCGCGCTCATCAAGGTCACATGGTGGATGAAAACATTCAAGCTGATTCTTGAAGGAAACAGACTTTGGAATTATTCCTGTGATGTTCTTAAGGCGGCCACCCATGGCAAGTGCACCATGAAGTGGGACGCAGGTAGACTTATTGATAGGCCTATGTCATCACGGAAGTGCGCATGGTCGCAGAAAAGCAGGGGATATATGTAAATATTCGGTGATGCCAAATGGTGTCCTCTAATCCACCAGTCACAGACTGTTTTACATTTGCAATGTGTCCCAGCTTCAATCAGAATATAGCCTTGGCAATTACTCTTGTTAAGGCCAGTAATTATCCAGCAATTATCCAGTTTATACAGCAACACATGAATGCAAGATCAACTGAAAAGTGGGTCAAAGTTCAAATCATTTGGAAACACCAACGGTAGCACTGACTTTGAGGCTGGCACCATGGCTCAGCCAGTGCAAAGCCATTTTGCCTGTGATCATGTACAGTATACCCGCTTTTAGAGTACATTAGGAAAACCACTTTGAGTTGACTGGTTAACATATTGATTATATCTTCTAATTAAAATAATGTTGCAGTTACCGCATCACTGCATTCATTTTGGCCAATTTTTTACAGGCATTAATGTAACTTCCACCAGGAAGCTAAAAACCACAGAAAGAATTGAAACACGCCGCTTAACTGTAAAATGCAATAGTGACAACCAGCGCGCCTGTGTCGATAACACACACACACAGGCACACACTGAAGCACGCACATGCCCACACACACAGGCACAGAGAGAGCACCTGCTGAGAATGTCTGTGGGCCTGCACATGACCCTGTCAGGAGTCTTCAGGAGATTAATTTCCCAAGCCTGTTTTCATAGATAAAAATTGAGACGGAATGAGAAATTTGAGACGTAGGGAACAAATCTGGAAATGATATACATTTCTGGGGGATTAAGTAAATCAGCACAATTCTCCATCCTTTCATTTGTCCTTTGTTTCACTCCATCATTTCTTTAAGGAAAATAGACTTTTGGCTTTGTCAGTATGTGTAACGTCGCTGTAAGGATTTCTACTGCTAGACATTGCTGATGCAAAATGAAGCTAGGGACTCCACGCAAAGATAATCAGGCAAAAAAAAAAAAAAAGCCCTCCTGAGTAATTTATCCTCCGAAGTAATTTCAGTATTTATGGGATTCACCTTCAAAATGTAATGTGGCATGCAGGTAGAAAAAAAACACGGGAAATGAGAAATCCAGAGAGAGGGAGAGAGAGAGAGGGAGAGAGAGAGAGAGAGGGAGAGGGAGAGGGAGAGAGAGAGAGAAATCCGAAGGGGGAGTCATAAAGTAAGTCATCTCTCCAGTCTGCCATCCAGACAGGTCTCCTGTGACCTCCAGCACCAGCGCCCGACGTCCTTCACATCTGACAAAGTTAGGAGGACACACTGGAATTATGAGGCCGTCCTGGCCACCTCCATATTTGAATGCACTTATTACGTCTCTGTCTGGATAAGAGCATCTGTTAAATGACTGAATTGTAAATTGTGTGCTGAGGACAGCAGACTAGCAGGGCAGATAAAGGAGCTTTGTCTTAGTTACATTTCAGCAGGTAGCAGCATGGCTTAGACTGCCAACAGGTTTTGCTACTGTGCAAGCCTAATGGTGGATGACTGAGGGGAGGAGAGACAGAGCCGCTTGGAGAAGAGATGTGATTTTCCACTTGTCCAAGCAGTTTCCTGAGAAACCGTACGAGTCGTCTTGCACTTTGTTCACGGAATGTGTTGCACAATCCAGATTTTGGAATACACAATCTATGTCAAGGTATGCCGCATACTAATTAGATAAGGGAGATTGCATGATTTTGAGAGCAAAGGCCACATTCCCGCAGTGTTTTTTTTTTGTTTATTTTTTATTTATTTATTTATTTTTGAATTTTTCCCCTTTTTCTCACAATTTGGTCATCCAATTGTGCCCCTGCCTAAGCGGTCCCGGTCGCTGCTCCGCCCCCTCTGCCGATCTGGGGAGGGTGTAGACTCTCACATGCCTCCTCCGACACATGTGGAGTCGCCAGGCGCTTCTTACCATCCGACAGCGAGGAGTTTCACCGGGAGGATGTAGCGCGTGCGGAGGAACACGCTATTCCCCCCAGTTCCCCTCCCCTCTGAACAGGCGCCCCGACCGACCAGAGGAGGTGCTAGTGCAGCGACCAGGACATATATCCCTATCGGGCTTCTCACCCGCAGACACGGCCAATTGTGTCTAGAGGAACGCCCGACCAAGCCGGCGGTAACACGGGGGCGCGAACCAGCGAACCACCTGCAAACATACAGTATAGATAATGAGTGTGGTGGTGAATGAGTACACCCTAATCCCTGTTATAATAATGAACGTGATTGGCCATTCTACTAGTATTCTGTGTTATTGACCAAGTAAATGTAAAAATCACATTTGGACATTGGATATCCCACTATTTACCACATTAATTTTTCTAAGCTGAAGTTCTATTTTTTCTGTTTTTCAGGATTGTGTGTTGGTACTCGGAAAAAACATCCAGTGCAGTTTTATCTTCTCGCAGCTGATCAGAATTCTTGGCTCGCCTTGCTCTTGCTTCAAACCTTCTATTTAAGGATTGCACCCCCTCCAAGCTATTGTACCAATGCCACTGTGCTAATCAATCAGAGAACACACTGTGTGTGTGTGTGTGTGTGTGTGTGTGTGTGTGTGTACGTGTGCAAATTTGCGAAGGGGTGTTTAGCCAACGCTTTTCCAATGATTATGAGGCCTTAAACATCAAGGCTATTGCCAAATTGCCCTCAACAAGGAAATATGTTGTTAGCTAAGATAATGTGCCGCCCATTATTTTAGGCTATAGTGCTCTGCCAGAATGTGGGATTATTTGGAGCTCGCAGGGCGGCGGCAGCTGCATGCTTAGAGATACACAGAGCTGAAACGGGGAGCATCTCCGCCATTATGTTGCCAGTTCTGGAGACATGAAGAAAAATTGTAGGTTATACCCACAGGCAAAAAGAAATGCCTTTTGGCAACTTGCACATATATGGTATAATTTTATACTATAAAAAAGCTGCAGTATTTGTAGGATTTTCTCATTAAAATATTGCTCTGAAATTAGCCGTGATGACACACTCTAGGGCTTTAAAAAATAACTTTTACAGAAGGTACAGTAGCTACAAAGATCTGCTTTGTGCTTTCATGTGGTCCAATTTGAGAGCTCTCCAGCGCAGTTTCCCACAAATTCTAAGAAAACTCTTCCTTCAGCCTGGTAAGTTACATATCAAAAGCAGTGGGGAGGAAAAAGAATGACATATATAGCAATTAAATAAAAAAAAAACAGATATCATTACTACAACTGATTTGACAATAATATATTTTCTAAATTCTTCCACGTGAGTTAGCTACATTTTGCCCTTTTAGATCGGTGACCTTTCAATTATCGTTTGTGGGTTTATCTTGATATTTATCTCAACATTTCTGACCACTCAACAAGTTATGCAGTGATGCAAAAATAATGCATTAATAGTACAAAATTGTTACATTTGCTTGTTTATTCAACTAGATTGCATCCAAACATTTCAGCTGGTTGTATGACCTCCATTCTCTGGAGGTTTGGATTAGCAAGGTTATATTTTAAGTAAGGTTTTTGATAACACGTGATAGAAGGGGCTTAAGAGCTACCATAGATGGACATTGAAATATTACCTCCATACGCAGCCATTATCTGAGACTGAGAGAGACATGCAGTGCTATCTGTTGTTCTCTATATTCTCTTCAATCAACATGCATCAACTTTATATGGAAATGTTTGTCTGAGAAATAGTAAGCAGAAGATAAATCATCCACCCTTCAGCATCTCCATAAACATGGATATATGTGATAATGGGGAATCTTTCAATGTTTCAATCTTACATGGCAAGGCTTGACAGTGAAAAAACATGATGAATAAAAACACCCGCTGACATGCATGCTCCCACACCGTAAAAAGAGCTTGAAAGGGTGTGTACTACACTGTAAATCAAAGATCTCCGAACAAAACTGTCAGGGCAGTGTCAGTCTGCGAGAGTTCAAGTGAAGAGCTAGTATATGTTCAGACTGTGAAGGTGGAAGCAGACAAACAAATTGAACTCAAGCATAGCTTCCAGTAGAAGCTGGGAAATCAGATCAAAACAAGGTGCAAAATATAGAACATGGTGAATTATTATTGTAAATTAAATTGACCCTACATTTATGTAAGCCTATGAACTCATCATGTGCTACGCTGCTCTGCGCATGACAGTCTGGGTATAGATGTGATTTGACATTAAGAGCCAGCATTTACAATAGCATGCTGATTGCCTGAAGGGTTACTATAAAATTAACTAGGAACTTTGAACAATATATGTTATATTGTATATTATTGTATAACATATTGTCTTGTTTGAGCTACTGTCATGTTTTTTCCCACACTATATGCATCTCATCGATGGAAAAAGTTTCTCATAAAGACCCATAAGCTGGTCCAGAAGAATTTGGGCACAATAATGATGCCAATTTGTAATCGTTGGTGCTGAATGGCCCAAAGGGAGCCTCAAATCATTCGTTAGTACAACATGTCTGCTGTAGGCTTGTGTGGTGTTGTCTGTTTTCATGAGGTGGCTTTCAATGACTAAACACCGCCTTGGATTCCAAAGATCTGTATCCATATCGCACAACGTGTGATATTTTCCTCCAACAGATCGTCAAGATCTGATGTGTGAATTTAGTCACAAACTTAAAGAAACACAACAAATACTCCCACTTTTAGATGCACATTGTGAGTGAACCCATATGTTTTTCTTTAATTAAAAAATAATCTAGGAGTGGAATGGTTGTAATATTATCCTTTTCTATCACATCAAATAGACAGAAACAGTCCAAATTTGCCTCTTAAACAATATGTAAATCTGAGAGGTTTGGTACATTTTAGAAAATGTGTAAAAAGTTAGGAATTCAGTAAGCAAGGATGATAAATTCATAACTGATACCAACTCAGTTTGTGCATCGCCTGCCTCCCCCACAATATTACTGCGGTTGAACTGCCTGATCATGAGCATGCTATGGTTTTCATGCCTTGCGAATGGTTACAATCATAAGAAATGTTCTGAATCCCACTAAACTAAAAGGTTTCCCAAACAAAACCTGTTAAATGATATTCTCTTTTGATTTGCATTTTGAATACACAAAGTTGTCTGGCTATACCTCATGTGTAGTCACTCACCCTCGTACGTTGCTAAGGATCCATATAGTCACCATGTGCAGCTTTTTTATTAGCCGCAACCAGCAGCTTATAGCTCTTTTGTTTTTTCTGGTTTTCATCATCTATACCTATTGATCCCAAACTCCCACTGACATGAGTGATGGCTTGTCAGACTCAGGGGAGAGTTACCTATGGATTGATTATGTCATTTAAGCCCCTCCCCCTTTCACGATTGGTTGTATTGATCCCGAAGTTGCATTGAGATATATGATTGTCTGTGTCTGTTGATCCCAAAGTAGCATGTACATGAGTGACAGCTTGCGTGATGCCTCATTGGACTCGAGAGGGTGTCCTATCAATTGCTGATGTCATCAAAGCCCCTTCTCCTTTCCTGATTGGCTATGTTTTTTTTATCGACAATTTCTATTGATCCCGAAGTTGCATTGACATGAGTGATGATACCTCATCAAAATCAGGAGAGAGTTTCCTATCGATTAGTGATATTATTTAAGCCCCTCCTTCTTTCACAATTTGCTATTTTTTCATTATACTTAAGTCCGTCCCAAAAATTTGAACAAAATTTGTGTTGCTTTTCGTCATCTATATATCTATTGAGCCCAAAGTCACATTGACATGAGTGATGGTTCATCAGACTCGAGAGAGGGTTTCCTATTCAATCGATATGATTTATGCCCCTCGCTCTTTCCTGATGGGCTTGATTTTGATCATCTATATCTATTGATCCCCAAGTTGCACTTAGATTTTAATCATTTATATCTGTTGATCCCAAAGTTGCGTTGGCATGAGTGGCCGCTTGTTGGACTTAGGACAGTTTTGAGTTGTTTCGACGTCATTTCATGCTAAACTCAGTAAGCACAACATCTTAGTGCTGTATGAAAAAAACAAAAAACAGCCAACAATTATGTGAAGGGGGCAGAATGCATTGTTTCTCACCAATTAGCTGTTTTAGACTTTTGCATTTGGTTTCACAGATCCAAATAGGTTGCAACTTATCACAAATTACATGCGTGTTTTCCCAGGTCTTTCTATTGATCAAAGCAAAAAGCTATTCCCTGACAGTTAACTAATTATATTACCTGCTTCATATTGCTGTACTTAATGTTGGAAATATGACTTTCATGACTGTACTACCAAAATAATGGAAAACGTGGAATTGCAGCAAATATATATATATATATATATATATGACAACTAATATTGGCAGTTCATTAACTCATGCCACAGTATGCATGCTGTAAAGTAAATATGCTCCAATAACGTATTGCTTTAAAACCTGTACAAAATGTGCACAAAGCCCAACAGCAGAGGAGGACATTATCTTGGATGGATGTCAGAGTAGGGGGTCTGGAAAGCTGGTGGCTGTTGTAGCAATTAAACCAGTTTGTGTTTTGTGGAAAACTGTACAAAATACATGTCCAATAGATGACAATAAATAAATGGGAACACAGCAGCATTCCTGCACCAGAGGCTTGCCATGGGTAGGTGAAGGCCGTGCCTGGAAGACTAACACAACAGATGTGTCGTAAACTCCACCTGGCTGATGCGTCCCACGGAATACATCATTTAATCAGTGACCCTCTGGCTCCGAGAGAGAGAGAGAGAGAGAGAGAGAGAGAGAGAGAGAGAGAGAGAGAGAGAGAAAAAAGCCCCGAAAAGAATTTAGAATCCATGAGATGCCATATGTAGCTTTAATTTCAGGCTCCTCATGAAGCAAAATGACCAAATGTATTACCAGCCAAGACTAATCCTTTTTATATAAATCCCTGCATTTCCC
>OMOV01055391.1:0-11134 GCA_900312565.1 Beryx splendens | reverse complement strand
CATGAGTAAAAACAGACCACAGAATGCGTTTGTCAATACGGTCCTTCAGCTGTCTGCATTTGACAGCGTGTTGGATTTAGAAGGACAGTGGAGGAGGGGGGGTGGGGGGGAATGCATGAGTTTCTGCGTCTCTGCAGCCTTCATGAGGCTTTCATTTCTTCGTTAAACGCTGACACATAATTGGATGAACACATTCTGTACAAGGGGATGAATGACACATACACAGAAACTAATTAGAGCTGGATGTCAGTTCTGTTGTATTTACGCGTTTATGACTCATTGTTGCCTCTTACGTGTTTAGAAAGATAGCGGTATCTGTTTTCCAAGTCTTAGGGTATTTTGAATTTCTGCAAGAGACTCTGACTGGTCATCTGCAGATGGATAAAGTTATGGCAGTACTTCCTGTCTGAGTCATATTGAGGATGATTGTAAGCTATATTTTGGGTGGAAAGTTTCGGGAAGTTATGCTCATTACAGGATACTGAAGCTGTGGGAGATAATGGGCATGGTAAGTCATAAGAGTGATAGCCGGATGCCTAAAGTTTAAATGTAAATATGGCATGAGGGACTGAAGCAGAGGTCAGTTATGTCAGAGTTATGAAATGATGACTTATTATATGCACAATCATATCTGTCACTGTTCTGTTCAAATTGAAAATGTACAACTGTCTTTCCTGTAAAGCTCAGATCTTACGCTTTGCTATTGAGTTTGCCTAGGCTGTAGGTCAGAAAGTAAGTCTAGTGAACATGAATTGCTCTCAGTCACGTAATCTAGTAAAACTTTTAGCTGCAAGATGTCATGATAGTTACTTTCAAAACCACCAAGTGCAGTTTCTTTATTCCAGTTTCCTTTCATTTCATTCCCATTTTCCATTTCTTTCTCAGGGTTTGAGCAAGTGAGCGAGTCAGAGCTTGAAATCCTCCCTAGAAACGCTGAAACCGAGGTCAAGAACTCAGCAGAGATAGATAGCCTGTGAGATTGGTTCACAGCAGATGCACAGCACCTTTTAGAAGTCAAGATAACAATCGAGCGGGCATTTTCCACCATGCACAGTCTACTTTCTGATCGTTTTCAAGATAGCATGCCATGTCTACTTATCGTGTGACAGAGAAAACTTATCAGAAGGTGTATAATTTTAAGCCTTGCACTCATCCAGAGCGGCTGACATCTCCAGAGTGTACAAAAGGTGTGGGGGAAAAAAAGAAACAGATGGTGGACTAAGTTTGTACTTGTTCAAGTAGCACTCAAACTAAATGACAAACAAAAGAGAGATTACTGTACGCTCGCTCGAGTCATTTCAGCTCTTAGAAAAGGTGAGAGAGGACCTTGCACTTCTTATAATTGGCTCCTTGTAGTTGATGGACTATGAAGTTAAAGTTTTCTACTGTTGCACTCATTGGCATGACTCATAATTCTCCATGGGCGAAGTATTTTTACTGAAGAAACAGATTAACTTGCAGTATAAATCAAGCTAAAATGAACTCATACTAAAATTTAAGGTTAGTTGGGCAGAAGATATTTGGACAAAGCCTGAAGTTAGGACATATAATCTTATTAAACACCAGTATGAACTGGAACCATGTGTCATTCTCAGTTTATTGAAGGGTAAAAGATCTTAATGTGCACAATTAAGATCTTACATCTTACGTCTTGCTCTAAAAGCTGTTCTTGAGGAAGAAATAGCATGTCCACTATACAATTTAGGTGAGGTTGAAAATGAAGTCCGCTTCTTATTTTATTGTTTTGAGTAATGATATGAGGCTTAATCTGTTTCGGAAAATTAAGCCGATACATTCGAGTTACAGGATGAGCAAAGACTTGAGGATTGTGTGTTGCTAAGGCCTGTGAAAAAGGGGAAGCGTCTTTATTCCTGTTGAATTTTATAGGATGATGTGAAATACGTTTAAATGAAACTTGCTGTTTGAGACTTGATTTTCCTCTGTGATAGGATAGTTGACTGCCCCTTTTATACCATGGCTAATAACTTCAAAAATAGAGGGATTATCCTCACTATATGGCAAAACCACAGCAGTCTGGAATCAGATGGCCAAGTCGTCCTCCTGGACTCCCGGCTATACTTTTCTAAATCTGCAGATTGCCCGATGGTTATTTGCCTAGCTGTATTTGGGAGCATGGCTTTCCAATCAGCAGCACAGCATCTCTGTGTGCTTTGCTGCTGGCTGGGGAGTTGTGCACTTGAGATGCCCCTTTATCCATTTATCAGTCGGTATCCGTGACTTGATCCCTATTTAACCTAGCCGTGATGTAAACCAAGTATTCTGATTTCTTTATTTTCCCTACTCTTGTTTGATAATGGTGTCTTTGTAAGCCCATGTGTGCTAGGAACCATAAAGTGCACGACACTATAATAAAAACAATCAATCAAACTATAAATTACTCTGAATAGTGCCAGCTAAATGTCTACAATGTAATGGAAAAAGTAAGGAGTAATTGAGGTTGAAATAATGCCACCTTCTGAGGTTAAACCGGAGAAAACTAATAGACTGCTATGTTTCTCAGTTCTCACCTTTCAGTGCCAGAACGGTTTATGGCTTGAAAGTAGCTCTATTTTACATACTGATGTCAATATATATGGATTAATTGCACCATAATTGTTGTATGAATTCAATATTTGTTTGTTTCATATATTTGTCACGTATTCTTTTGCTTGGGGCAAAATGAGATGAAGTGGAGATGAAGTGTAATTGTTGTTTTCCATATATTTGAGCAGCGGGGGGGCAATTTCCCTGCTGCTGATGTGAATAAGAGCAACACAGCACTCAAACACAATGACATTTCCTGTCTCCCAAGCCCCTTGACTTCAATTACTGTGTTTACATGCTCAGACTACTTTGGATACTAGCTCCTGTCCTGGTCATGTGCCGTGTAAGCCAATATATACATCTTCATCTCGCATTCGCAAATATCCCGGTATATGCATGAATTAAAAAAACCTTCCAAATGTTACCATGGAAACAGACTGCAAAAAAAAACAAAAAAAAACTGGTAAATGGAATAACATGCTTCAGTGAATGGCATAATATCAGCATATCCAACCTATCATTTTTGGTGATATAGCTTATCATCCAAGGTATGGTGTTTACATGGGCCAACGCTTAAATGGAACACGTGGGAATATTAATTTGCATCCAAACTCAGTGTCTTTTTCTTCTGTGACATCCTGTCAGCTTTCTTTTTTCTTTTCATCTTCCTCCTGTCCTCCACTTTCATCCAACCTCTGCTCATTGAAGCCCTGAATAGGCCGCTTGATAGGGCTCCCAGTGTTCTGCTGTTTCTTCTGTAATTCCAGCACTTCAGACTCCCCCATGCACTGCCTCTTTGTGCCGCTCTCCCCTCAGACAAACAGTGAAGAGCTTCGTCCTTCACTGTCTGAGAGAAAACCACAGCAGGGCGTGTGTGAGATCAGCCAAGTTTTGATAAAGCCTTGGAGAAACACTGCAAAACGGGGAGTTATCTGGACCGTGTTTGAAGGATAGACGAGCAAGACGTTGACCCCCCCCCCCCAACCCCCTGGCTCAAAAACAAGCATCCTTGAGAATTCAGCAACAGTAATGGAACCAACATGGTGATGGAGTGCAGGGGTCCGACTGTGTGACTGAAATGTGCAGGGTGAGAGAGAGAGAGAGGACAGAGATGATAACACCACACAGCTTCCTCTCTCTCTCTCTTGTCTCTCTGTGAAAAGGTGTCGAGTTGCATCGTAGGAACACCAATTTGCAGTGGTAGACATGCCACTGACTGAAAAATTCCTGTTGGACTTGTTGGAGATAAAGCAAAAACAAATTGGATCCTCAGCTCAATTGTAAGTGTCTTTCATGTGTAATAAGCGTCTGCTCCTGAGGTGATCTTGGCAGCTACGGAGTTAATCCCTCACAGGAAGGCATGGTATCAAAACGCAACTCGCTCTTACTGCAGCTCACCGACTGGCAATACAAGAAATGTTGCCTTTGTCTCGTTTGGCTTGTTTGAATGATAACCTGCATTGCAGAAAAGGACTCTCATATTGATCCTCTCATCTAATCAGGAGTGCATCTACAGTGCCAATCGGTCGAGGATGACATTTGCACAAGCGGCAACCGAGGCGCTCGCTCTCGCTTTCTATCTGTCCCATTGATTCAGCAGCATAATCTTATCCACGTCAAGGAAGAGTAGGCTGAGCTAAAAACATCCACGCTCGCAGTCTGTAAAGTCTTTCAAAGTCCTGTCAGAGTTTGATAAACGGAAGCCTGGACGTATAGCTTGGTCACATGATCCGCACAAAGTATCACGTTGCAAACCTTTGATGGCGATATGACATGCAACATTTTAAAGTGTAGTTTTGAGTTCACACTTCATTTTGATGTCTGTTAAAACACTGTCAGTGGCTCTGTTTCAGCCGTATTTTGCTTTCTATGCTACAGTAACCCTGGTGTTACTCTCTCTCTCTCATGAGATTCCCTGCTGATGAGCGGCTGAACTCTAATATCAGCTTTCTCTAATTTTCTCAGTGAATATTGCTGATTCTATTACTCACATCAAAGCAGACTGATAGCAGAAATGAAGAACAGGCCTATATCAAATTCATATTGATATTGCAATGAGATAATACAATATCACAACATTTCAAAGGCTGCAATATGGGTGTTTTAAAATTCATTTTTTTAATGAAAACAACGCTGAAGAAAACAGTGAGACAGTGTCTGGCAGATGTGCCTCTCTCAATGCCAGTAAAAACTGATTGTGTCTCATGCCTGTTGTTGTGTTTTCCCCTTTTCAGACCAATAAGAATGAGTGGGATTCAGAGGGAGCGGATGAGGACAGGGTCACATTGAGAATTCAATAGACGAGACTCTCATTGGGTGTGTTCTTCCAGAGATACGATAATGGCATTTTGAATTTTGTTAGCTAGGTTTTTTTCTTCAGCAGACACTTTGTACATTGTGCAAAAAAAAGTTTCTACATTAGTTTCCTTAATAGTGGTTTGTTAGCGTTTGCTTGTGTTTAAAGTCACACAAATGAAAAATGACATATGCCATTTGGATAGGACCATTATTTGGATAGTGGCCAATCAAAACCCAACTGAACATGGGACATGTCCAAAAAGCAATGACCCTTGTGGATTGTCATGATTTCATATAGACCTCAAATATGTTTTTGCACAAACTTTATCACAACTTTTTCACAAAACATGTAAACAGATGTCACTCAGCAGCTTCGTGGAGCTCACACACAAACGCAAGTACAAACAAGTTAGACATTGCTTTCGCAGTTACTTCAAGGTCTCACAGGTTGGATTTAGTAGTTTAGTAGTTAAATCCCATTCCCCCTTGACCACATAACGCCCCTGCTGCCCAGGGACGGCATCCCACCAGAGCCTCTCTCTCTGTCTTCCCGGCAAAAGCGAGGAAGCTGTTAGAGTAATGAGGCTAAATATTATTGCCTACATCATCAAATGTGTCGAGTCAGTTCACCTCAAAATAAGATATCCATTATTTGAAAAATGACATTATTCTGACAGGATAATTGCTGGCATGAAGGTTCACTTGAATATTATGAAGTTAACAGCTCTTCAGCGCTATAGCAGCTTTTAGAAGATAATCATCTGTGTGAGCAATGACAATGAGGTGTGTTTCATGAATTGAAATTAAACCCTCAAATAGACAATACACCAGGAATACTGTGTGTCATTTCTTTTCTTTTTTTATATTTTCAACTCACGCATTGTTACTTCTCCATTCTGTGCAGGGAAGACTATAATCGGAATCATATTGTTTTCATTGTAAATCGCCTCTTTCATTTGAAGCTGTTAGGCAAATAATCTCAATATAGAACTCTGGTGTTCTTTGTAATGAAACCCATTGATTTTCCACGTTTGAGCATTTTCTATTACTGGCTTGAACTGCCCCATCCTTGCGAATCATTTGGTTGTCATTGCTAGTGATGTTATGAATAACTCACTGAGCATTTTGTAATTGGGACTTCCTTATTGGCAGATGGTGCTTTGGTGCTTTCCCCCCTGCAGCCCTGTACAACTTATGGCAAACTTATGGCCACATCAGCGTTTGCCATATGCTCCTTCTGGGCTGAGAAGCGGACATTTTCTGTTAGTTAAAGGGCCAGACACTGTTTTGCTCCCAGATGCATGTTTGATTTCTGCATGACCAGTTTGAGGATATCTGTCGCCAACCTGCAGTTCAGCTAATCACACATACTCATTAAAGTGCAGTCCAGGAAACCCACTTTCTCGGATTGATTGGCTGAATACCAGCCCAGGCGCTCTCTAATTGGCATTGAGTGGGATTGTTCGGTTCGCCAGAGCCTGGACTTTGCAAAATGTCAGAGCACAGAACTAGCAGAAGCATCGATGCGAGAGAGATTTTCTAGTCTCCACTATTGTTTTGTTATCGTATGAGCCCAGGTGGGAAACAGGTAGGGGCTCAACTTAGATATTGCCAGGAATAGATAATGCCATTGCAGAGGCAGAGCGTGGAGATTTCAACCAGTGAGTTGACATTGGGGGAAAGTGAGTTGGCCTTGATAAACACAGCTATTTGAGATTGCGGCTGACAGATCTAGGGGAAAGAGCGTTGAAGCCACGAAAAGTCAGACAGAAAGTTTGATTTTTTACTTTCCAAAGCCTCCAGCTCGGAAGAGCAGAACAAAAAAAACAAACTTCAGAGGTCGCGGGAGGCAAAGACAAGCTGAGATGAATGTTAAGTCTGGCTTGGCATGGACAAATGGGACTACATAAACTATTGAGCGGTGTAGTGACAATTAGCTCGCTCATTGCATACGTCCTCCCCCACCACCTGCCATACCAACATGCAGGCTCTGATTAAAAATGCATGGATCTCATTGAAACCTCTTAGGTAATTAAGTAGGCTTTTCTGCAGCGCTACTAGTTAGTTCAAAACAGAAAGCACAGTTGCAATTCAGACAGCAACAGCAGGTATGATATGTAACCGCTTGCACAGATATCTATGGTGTGACATTGAGAGAAATGTCACGTCTTCTTAAGATACTAGGTTATATGACATTTGGTGGACGCTTTTATCTTAAGCCTTTGACAGCACCATGAGTGCAATGATTTTTCGCTTGGGTGGCTCCAGTGGGAGTCAAACTGCCAGACAGTCCTGGCAGTGTTAGTGCCATGCTCCATGTATTTAGCGATACAGGACCAGACCTGCTGCTGCCCAAACACGAGTAGGTTCACTATTCTCCCAGTCTTGAAGATAGCCCCCAGTCTGGGCTCCCGGACCACACAGAGTGAACTCTCAGAGCGCTTCTTGTTAGTGAAAATGGCAACAGTGCTCTCCTGGGGGGAACGACTGTGATGCCTTTGATCTGCCAGAGAAAGTGCTACGGAAGGTGCTTGAAGTGCACTTTGATCTCCCAACATAAAGCACCATAGGAAGTGTTCTCCCCCTGCCTGTCGGATCGGTGCGGGAATGAAATCATCTTTTTGTTGCTGCTGAAAGGTTTTCAAGATCCATTGTCTTAATAAGCTGAGACTCATATTCAGTCATCCGCAGGAACATTGTCATTGTCGTCTCTTTGTACTTTTCCTATCCGCTCTCTGTTGCGGGTTGAATGGTGTTGGGTCGATCCGACCACTGTATTGATATTAGGAGCCTTGGAATCGTGCTTCAGACAGACACTTCGTTTCACTTCATTTTATTGCTGTGAAAGGAGAAAGGAACTTTTCCTTTCTTCCAAAATGTCCTCCAGTTTGACAGAGAATCCTACTGTGAAAACTAAAGTGAAACTATGCTCCACACTGCTTGCATGTGTTAACTTGACACTTTGAGTTGTAAGAGAGCGTAAAATTGCCCAACACTCAGATATAAGGTGAACATGAGTGTAAAGCCACTCACAGACATACATTTCCCTACTCGCCAGTTTAATTCAACCCAACAGAATTTCAACAGAATTTTCTATGATAGCTGAGGTGAGATATGGCATTTAGAGGGAGGACAGTATGGAAGCTATAGTCTATGTGAATAAATAGTGCTGATATGTTTCTATTTTCCATATCTGGATATTCAGTACTATATGGCCAGAATAGAGAATTGTACTGATTTCACAGCAGTGGCAATTTTTCAATTAAAAAATGGTGCACCTTAAATTTTGTTGCAGTGCTCTTACAGTTTTGCTGGGATTTTTGAGGTTTTTCCAGGTTAATTTAGAGCTGTGAAAGCCACACACATACAAACACATACAGGTCAGCCTTGTTTACTTCCTTCTTATGAGAGTGACTAAGCTTAGCTGTGGTCCATACCTGTTGCCTTGATAGATGGGTGCAGCTGTAATGGCTTTGGACAGGCGTTTGGCTGTGACTCAACACTAGCCCTTCGTGCGCTGGCCACGGGGCATGGCTCTGATTAACACCGACAGCTTTTTATGCCTTAGGCCTATCCGCTCCGGCAGGGTTGATGTGCCGTTTTGCTACAATGGCACACACACCTGCACTTTCCTTACTCCTCAGTGCCCGAATGTTGCAATGCAAAATCACAAACTGTCTTTGACTCATCCGTTGTTAATGGAAGAATGCTCTTCTTCTTCACTTAGCAACATGAGTCACTAAAATATGATTCAGTGTTTCAGCAGCAGTGACTAACTTACTGCAGAATTTTACGCATTGCACACAGTAACAAAGTTCATATTAGATTATTGTTCATATTTTATTCTGTGTATAGCCCTCAGGCTATGAAGTTCACTTAATAAGTTGTGACAGTCGTTTCAGTGTTGTTTGCTATCTCAGTGAAATCAACACATGAATATGCTACTTCTGATTCTATCAAGCTCTTGAAATAATTGGCATTCGCTTTTCTATTCATTGAATTTCTTCCACCATGCTGCAAAGTGTTGTTCATCTTTGTGGCTCACACTTTGATGTCTGTTTAAATAAACAAGGCAACAATAAATATGTTTTTCTCCACAAATGATGCATCTAAACCAATTTCATGGGGGACAATTTAAATGATTTAAATTTAAATTTCATTGAAGCTATTCATGGTGCTGGACTTCCAGCCAGCCCAATGCTCTATTCTGTGCTTTTTGGTTTAGGTGTGTCACTGCTTCACGCAACTCCCTTTGTTCGGGAAGAAAGAAAATAGAAAAAACCCTACTCAACCACCGTGATTTCAGCTCTAACATTTGTACAATTGCTGTAATTATGGTGCAGTGTGTTAGTGCATAATGATGCACCATGACTGCCTTTGTATTGTAGGAAAGTGATTTTAGATTTCAATGAGAAAGTTTGATCAGAAGAATGATTTCCTGCCCCTGGATGGAGTGTGTAATGGAAAAGGTCCTGTAAGTAGCCTTGTCCTCAGCAGGAACTTTGTGATGAGTTCATAGGAAGCCTCCTGGTACTAAAATAATTATGTATACCTCTTTGTTATGGGTAAATCATAGATGGTTTACGACTATTTGAACAGATGTCACATCAAGGAGGCTTTATTCAATTCATGGGAGTATAGCTTCTCTTAAGATCTCTATATGACAAGGACAGCCTTGTTTCCATCCTAGATTGAGAGTGCCACAGAGGTGTTATTATGTTATCAGATTTAATGCATGTCAGCCTCTCGGGCTAAATAATCTAATGTTCATACACAATGCATGTAAGAGATGTCTTTGTTCTGTGATGTATAAATGTGAACTTAGAATAGAGGAAGGGCACCACTCAGCCTGAGACTCTGTCGAAGGTTGACTGTGTCCGCTTGCGCAGGTGTATTGAATAGATCTCAGAAAGACAACTTCTACGATCTCAAGTCTCTTTAATGATTTTCCACCACAGATGAGTTTAATGAGTTTCCACCACAGAGTGCACATCAGAACTTATTACGATCGTCACCACTTCCCACCAAAGTTTTCTTCTAAAAGCATTTCTTCCGGCATTCCTTTCTTCTTCTTTAGTAATATTGATACTAAGGCCTCCAACCATATTTGTTTTTTCTTTTCTGGTCAGCCTCATCCACAATGACCAACTTCAGTCAGCAAACTGTTTTGTTTAGCCATACTCTTTTTTACTCTGTTTTTCCCTATTTCTTATCAAGAAAGGACAGTTTCCTTCTCACTTATGTTAAAAAATTATCAAGCTCAGCTGGATATGGTCAAGGAAGCCTTGAAACATCAGGAACTAGTTTCTCTCATGAAGTTAAAGGTCTTAGCCAGGGTTGCAGATGAAACCATAAAACCAGTGGGAGCTGTCAATCTGTCTAGACTGTGGCACTGCTCTCTCTTTGTGTTTCATCTGTCTCTCTTTCTCCAGCTCCATAGCTGTTTAGAAGGTTATTGTTATATGATACATCATCCTGATAATGCTGTATGCTTAATGGTGTATTGTCTACTTGACCAATCAGTCAGTCGATCAGTCATTGATGATAATGGTTTGTTTGTTTCGTTTACTTGATGGGTGCTGCACACTTGATGCCCAAGTCTCCCTTACAAAAGCATAAAAGGAATACTAAAGGAACACTACAGGATATTCTTCTGGCATATTAAACAAGCTGAGACTCGGCCTCAAACAGGCACAACCTTCCCGTATTGTGAATTACAGAGGTGCTTGGCAGTTGGCATGGTGCACATGTTGAGCAACTCAGATCGTTATCCAAATTGAGTTTTGTGTATCTGTCTGTGCACAAGCCTTGGCCAAGCTGAGGCTCAGGAGACTAGCTGCCAACAAAAATTTGATGCAGCCAAAATCTATTTCCCCATTCAACATGGTACATGTTTCAGGGAGCTTGCCGATTTGTTGGTTGGCTTCCAAGAGATTTGCTGATGCATTGTGAGAGTATAGGACTATGTATTTACCTTCTATTCAGCAATGCGGAGGATTGCTGATGACAGCTCTGGAAGCTTGGGATGAATTTGTGGAAGGCTTGGAAAGGGATTTGCATTTCCACTATAATTAGCAAATAAAGCATGTTGGGCCTACTGTGTAGTGAACATCTGCCCTCTATTGTTAGAGTTTTCAACGTTTTTGTCTTTGAAGTGCAAGAGTGTGTCTGTGTGTGTGTGTATGTGTGTGTGTGTGTGTGTGTGTGTGTGTGTGTGTGTGTGTGTGTGTGTGTGTGTGTGTGTGTGTGTGTGTGTAGGTGTGTGTGTATGTGTTTTTTGAAGACCATATCT